>OMLP01001293.1:14984-30351 GCA_900302685.1 Spondyliosoma cantharus
GCTGGACTGTTGCTTGCTGTTATTTATCAGGTTTTTTTTTTGTATTTGTCCAACAGTATCTTGTTTTAATTCACCGTCCCCTCATTATTGTTCTGTAGAAAACTGTCGATTTATGCACCGCTGGAGGAGCAACCCAAACAGAACCTCACCAGAGACGAAATGACAGAGGTATGTGCACAATCATACATCATACCTCTTGAAAAAAATCTAGCACATTTTATAGTGTAAAGTAATCTTGACTGTATCTGTTAAAATTGATTTCCATACCCTTCCCAACAGCGGGAGCAGATCATCTTCGACCACTTCTCGGACCCAGTGTTCATCAACCAGTTCATCGAGTTCCTCTCTCTCGAGGACCGCAAGGGGAAGGACAAGTTCAGCCCTCGCAGGTTCTGTTTGTTCAAGGTGAGATACCTGCAGAGTAGACAGAAACTAAACTAAAGTCAGCCGACAGACACTAATCTGTTCCCCTCCCGTGCTCTGCCAGGGTTTGTTCCGCAATTTCAGCGATGCTTTCCTTCCTCTGCTGAAGCCGCACATGGAGCGCCTGGTGGCCGACTCCCATGAGAGCAAGCAGCGTTGTGTCGCCGAGATCATCTCTGGACTGATTAGAGGCTGCAAGCACTGGAGCTACTCGAAGGTATGGATTCGAAAACTGATGCCAAGATGTTCCGTGTTCTTGGAACTCTTGGAGAAGTCATTTGATTTTATGTAAATCTACCTTTTAAAGGTGTTTTTCCAGACCGTATAACTTTTCTTTTTTTTTTTTTTTACAGGTTGACAACCTTTGGGAGCTGTTGTGTCCGCTGCTCCGCACTGCCCTGTCCAACATCACAATAGAAACATATGCAGACTGGGGCACCTGCATTGCCACAGCATGTGTAAGCTTTTGCCCATTTTCATCCACCATGTGTTTAGGCTTCTAGAGATTGTGAAGTTAAAATCTTTTGAAATTGTGTCAGTCAATATAATAAGAACATAAAACATAATATCACAATGCTCGCGTATCAGTGTTTTCTTTCATGCGAGTCTGTTGCCTCTGCCTCTTAACAGGAGAGCAGGGACCCACGCAAGCTCCACTGGCTGTTTGAGATGCTAATGGAGTCTCCAGTCAATGGAGAGGGGGGCTCCTTTGTCGACGCCTGGTGAGTAGAAAGTCTTGCTGCCTGTAGCAGATGTTCATTTGACAGACAAACTGTGACAATAGTGCTTCTTTTTCCTTCGCAGTCGTCTCTATGTGCTGCAGGGAGGCCTCGCTCAGCAGGAATGGCGTGTCCCAGAGCTCCTTCACAGGTTGCTGCAATATCTGGAGCCCAAACTCACGCAGGTCTACAAGAATGTACGGGAACGAATCGGCAGGTGAGGTCCCTTTTTACACTCCTGGTGGACGTGGATGTGCTAGTTGCCATTATTCACTCTTTGTATCTTTTGTTGACCAATTCTATCCTCTCTGACTGGGTGTCCTTCCAGCGTGCTCACGTACATCTTCATGATAGACGTCAACCTGCCCTACACCCAGCCGACCACCTCCCCACGCATCTCGGACTTCACAGAGCGGATTCTGGTGCAGCTGAAGCCTCTGACCGAGGGCGATGAGGAGATCCAGAACCACGTGATCGAGGAGAACGAGGTGGGAGAGCAGGATGAGAGGACACAAGCCATCAAGCTACTCAAAACAGGTAGGTCGAGGATCTGTCAGTTGAACACAATGGAGTTAATTTAACACTCACAATTAAAGCAGAGGACCATTGTTTGCACATAAGAATGCCCGTCTTTGTCCGTCTGCAGTGCTAAAGTGGCTGATTGCAAGTGCCGGTCGCTCCTTCTCCACTGCTGTCTCGGAGCAACTACGGTTGCTCCCCCTGCTCTTCAAGGTGAAACAATTGCTCATTCACAGCATTGATCCACTAGTTTCATCACTGTTAACTTTACATTTTTTTATCTAAAGGGACGTCAAATCATTTCCCGTTAACCTATCTTTGTCCTCTGTTCCAGATTGCTCCCGTTGAGAACGACGACAGCTACGATGAGCTGAAGAGGGATGCAAAGACCTGCCTGTCGCTGATGTCTCAGGGACTCCTCTACTTGGAGCAGATCCCCATGGTCCTCAGGGTCCTTCAGGAGGTGAGTTATTCCACTTTTCACCTGCATCACTGGGATTTTAACATTCTATCCCTCTTTATAACCCATAAGATTATAAGCAGAAACATGAATAGTTTAAAAGGAATGACAACTGAATGAGATCTTCCGGAGCCTGCCCTTCTGAACATTAATTTTTATAATAATCTGTCACATGATTTATTGTGTCAGTGCCATAGTGGGCAGCTCCCTGGGGAAAAAATGAGACAATCTAAAAAAGATTACTGTGACAGTATTCTTGAGGATTCTCTGGGGATATCCTCCAACCGCAACGGGTTGTATTACTGTAACACATTTCATTTTATGTGAAAAGTATGTAAAGATAAGTATGAAAGATGGTATGACACACATGCAGAGATCAGTGATTTGGTCTTGTTTGTGCTCACACTTCTACTGAGCCACCAGAGGGGATTTTTGGGTGAAGTAGCAGCACAAGGACAAAATAAGTACAGATAAAAGAGCAGTTAGTCAGACACAAACAACAAAATGACATGTAGTAAACAAATGTACAGGCATTAGCAGTATAGTTATACCCACCAATTGTGATATTGTGATAGTTCTAGTATATTCAGATGAATGATTTCAATAGTTCAGTGGTAGCTAAAGTCCATGAGATCATTATGTAATAAGGGCTGTCTTTTTTGGGCTTGCCAACATGAGGTCGACCTCCTTGTCTGAGCTCTGAAGTAATATTTCCCAAGTGCTTTTTGTTTTTGGCAGTTCTTTACAAACAAAGCTTGTCTCCTCTTAAAACTGCTACATTCTGAGAAGAACGAACACAAAATACTGAATGTCTTCCGTTGCGTTTGACACTTACTGCGTCATCTTAGATATGATGTCACACTACTTACGTGGTGGATGTGGCTTACTTAGTAGGTGTGATAATCACACCTACTAAGTAAGTGATGGTCTGCAGTGGAAATACAAAACAGATCTAGAGTTTTATCCATGCTAATTTGTAACAAACTGAGCTGAAATTGACTGGCTGGTGGAAAGGGGGCTTAATTTTGATTTAGCTGTTGAAAGTCATAAGATACCATACAAGTTTTCAAAGAAAAGAGGAGCTGCCACCTGACTACAGGGCCATGGAGGTAAGATGATCTAGGCTGTTGAACAAACTTCCATCTGTTGAACGAACTTCCATCCACTTCCACTCCAGTGTTAAATTAACTCCATCTTCCATCTGTTTTATTTCAACAGATTCATGAAAAACTATAGGAACATTTTAAGAGTTTTTCAGATGGAGATGCTCTGATAACAGTTTTATAGATATATGGCAGCCTCTGGTACCACTTGCCCAGGGATTCAAGTGATGTCCTCTAAAATAGAGCACAGTCAGTTAGAATGTTGCTTGTTTTGTAGTTTTGTTCATTGCCCTCTTTGTTTTATTTCTCACTCCTTTTTTTTTTTTGTTTATTCTTTTTAGCTCAGGCCAGTGATCTGCACTGAAAAGATGTATTCATTATCATGATGCACAATGCTAAAAATAAACATCTGATCATGGAAAAACAAAAATCTAAATGGTGCACTTGTGCAGGACATGGTCATTTCCTCTTGTGGAACAAATGCTCAGAGCGTGCTATTGATGCTAGGATGGGTTTGTTGTTGTGTGTTGCAGATCGCTGGCAGCAGCTCCTGGCACGCTCGCTACACGGTGCTCACATACCTCCAGATAATGGTCTTTTACAACCTCTTCACCTTCATGAGTGACCAGAAAGCGGTGAACGATGTGCGGGCGCTGGTTATACGACTGCTGGAGGACGAGCAGCTGGAGGTAAAAGCGCTCAAATCATTCAGAATGGAAAGCTGAAACATGTAGTCAGCCTTTCATAAGTGTTACTGGAAGACAGTTGGAAGATGAACACACATATGGCAGCGAGATTATATAATAATCACCAAGCTATTGGCCAATACATGCTTGTTTATGCTAGCAGGCACTGTCGCTGTCTTTCAGCTTCACTGTAGTGATTCAGCACTCTCCTCCCAGCTCGCCACTCTACACCCCCCCCCTTCCGGTCCTCTAGCTGTTGCTATGGAAACCACAGGCTGCAGTAATCTGTTGCTATGGAGATAACGTCCAGATTGAAGGAGGATGAGAGGGATGGAGTAGAGACAAAGGAGAAGTGGGGGATGGATGGAAGTAGCCATTTTTATTTGGCCTCTTAAACTAACCTAAGTCTCATTATAGGCCTCGACTATTTGACACTTTGATTACTCCCTCCTCTGCGGAATCACCTTTATTAGACAAATACATAAGCCGAAACGATTGGTGCCGAGAGCCATTTTACGCAACGACCTCTTTCTTTTATAACCTGTGTCACACAGGACACCGAGCTTAACACATGATGAAGCTACCTTCTGGTTTGGAGAAAATCTTAGTTTCACAAATGTAACTTTGAAACGCACCTCAGAGGAAGGCTATTGCCAATTTCCCGTAGTTGCCTTTTCTACTCAAAGATCTGTATAATACCTGTTTTTGCCAAGAATAGACATAAAATGTGCAACAGACCATTAAAGCTCACAATATAGAGAAGCACCCCCTGACACAAACGCACATCCATCCGCCCCCCCATTCCCCAGCTGGCTGCTATTTCCATCCAGCTGGCCAGTGTACAGACTTGTGGAAACACCCTGCCTAATGACATTGTTGCTGTGGTGTGTCTTATACAGTGCAGCGAAAGGTTGTCAGTAAGGTGATGGGGTTTGTGTGTTAGTGTTGGCAGTAAGAATACCAGACAGAGATGCTACAGTATCTAAATTATGTACAACATTTGTGTTTGGGAGGGAAACTTTTTAAGGAGGGTTAGTAGGCAGATACTGTCTACATGAGTGATTATGTATTTTCAAATGTAAGTATGAAAACAATAGACTAAATGAACCAAAAATAATTCAGTCGAATCTATAATCACCCTTTTTGAATAAAATAGAGCACTAGATGTATTTTAGCACCACATTGCCAAGAAGGGCACTGGTAGCGAGTTCCAGAATAATATGCTTTTTCATCCATGTACTGAAGTCAGACCGTTATTATGTGTGTTATTCATGAAAATCCAAGCTAGCGACTTAATCAAGCAAATACCACTAAGACTGTAACTTTTGCTTGGCCCACTTTGCTTCTGAAGCCTTGAAAGTGCTACCTGTACATTAGTTATTGTACTTTGTTACTGACGTTAGTTCCACCGATCACCAGAAGTGACCTCCCCAGGATACAAGTGGATACTGCACCGTAGTGACTACATACACTTTGAACTTGTCATCTCTTTTTCTGCCTGTGTTTTCTAGGTGAGAGAAATGGCTGCCACAACACTCAGTGGCTTCCTTCAGTGCAATTTCCTGTCCATGGATGCCCCCATGCAGGCACATTTCGAGGCTCTCTGCAAGACTTGCTTGCCTAAGAAGAGGAAGCGAGAGCTGGGCTCCACAGTGGACACTATACCCTCTGCTGGTAAGGAATTAACTGCTCGAGAATATGTGACGACACAGTAAGTACGCCATTCCTTGTCATTTTAATGGAGTCCCTCCTTGTTGTGTTTATTATAGACCTGGTGCGGCGCCATGCTGGTGTTCTCGGGCTGAGCGCTTGTATTCTCTCCAGCCCATATGATGTGCCCACCTGGATGCCCCAGCTGTTGATGGACCTGAGTGCTCACCTCAATGACACACAACCCATTGAAGTATGTGTAATCACCTTATATTAACTGTTTTTTTAAAATTGCCCAACTTCCCAACAACACCTGTGCAGTGTGTAGTCATAATTCGCATTTGTTTCCAGATGACCGTGAAGAAAACGCTGTCAAACTTCCGACGGACACACCACGACAACTGGCAGCAGCACAAGCAGCAGTTCACAGACGACCAGCTGCTGGTCCTGACCGACTTACTGGTCTCCCCCTGTTACTATGCCTAAAACCCGGTAAAGCATTTTGACCTCTCACATCATGAACATAAACATCACTGAATGTTTACACACGTTACTGAATAAACTGAAGGGATAATTTTATGCAGGAAAGTGAGAGCTCATCTTTATGTTTGTTTCCCTCTTAACAGTTTGGGACAACCCCAGATTTACAGATACCAGCCCACACTGGGGAGGAGGATCCAGTTCCCATTGACTAATGAAAGAAACAGTGTCACCCTGTAAGAAGAGTGCCACACAAAGTAATGAAGCTGTGGCACACAGAAGGATTGAAAAGTTGTGTATTTATGTATTTAGCTCATTTACATTTCTACTATACTTAATATTTAAGGATCAATCATAGCAGGGATGAATGACCTGCAGTTTGTAACATTTCTGTACAGATTTTTTTCCCCTCCCTCTCCTTTTTTTGGTTTGTTTGTGTGCATGTGTGTGTGTGTCTATGTGTGTGTGTGTGTGTGCGCGTGCGCTCGTGATTATGGGATGCTTGAAGACATCTGCCAGTGTCCCACACATTTCTCAGGATTTCTATCCCAAGTATCAACTCTGAGCCAACACTTTGTTTCCGGTGCAGGACACACTCACAGAGGATTGACTGACTGAATTGTCTCTTTAGATTTAACTGACACCTGCAACACACAATGTTTGTGTGGTGTTTTGCTCTAAATATGATTATATGCATCATGTATGTGTATGTCATGGTATAGCAAATATGCACAAACATATTTATTTATTTATTTGATTTTTTTTTTTCCTTTTGAAGTGCTACATTTTTAAGTTTTTCATAGAAGGTGTTCTGAAATAAAGTAGATGGCTGAGCTTTTAGCGCTGGAGCCCGGTTCTATTCTACTCCTGCAGAGAAAGGGAGAGGGCAAGCTCCCCTCGCTGCTGTTCTGTGTGACGCGTTTGCTGTGAGGACATGAGCACAGTTGGATCATTGACCATTTCATGTGTATCGGTGCAAGAAAATAACCAAACCGCCTGTCAATAATAATTGTGACCCGTTCCCTCATATCCTCGGTTACAGTTACCGTTTTTTTTTCTAAAAGCCCAATGAGGTGAAATGGAATTACTTTGGTTCGTGTATGTTTTTCCCCTGATGACTTGAAATTAGTCTAAAGCATTGAAGCATTTAGTACCTCACTTATGTATAGTGTAGTGCCAAAACTGCAGTGATATTTTTTTTTTTTTTTTTAGATGTACTGTTTGCTTATTGAATGAGACGACAATAAATTGTTTGTAACAAAAACTGCAGTTGATTGACTTTCTTTGAATTAAGTTGTCTGACAACATTTATAATATGTTTAAAATTTAAAATTCATTATATTTTATGTTATTATTTTTACCTCTGCCAAGGAGGTTATGTTGGTTGGTTTGTCGGTTTGTCAACAGGATTACGCAAAAAGTACTTAACGGTTTTCCACGAAACTTGGATGGAGGATGGGTCTCGGCCCCCTTTTACCTTTTGGAGCAGATCCAGATAAAGGGACGGATCCAGGAAATTCTTTCTCACTTTCTTTACAGCTGCTGTAAGCGCTGATGTCATTTTAGCTGTCTTGATGTCCATTTTGCAGTTAGGAATCCCTTCCCTCTTCTCCACTTCCCCACATGTACATGCAGCGGTAATTACCAGGACTGCCTCTTTCTGGAGACCTCTGTCCTGATTAGATAAAGTGGACAGGGATACCAGAAAATGTATTTTCTCTTTTACTGCATGAGTGGGCAAAAAAGAGAGACAGGTCACTGACCAAACACTATCACAATTCCATTTTATTTATATAGCCCAAAATCACAATCACATTGCCTCAGTGGGCTTTACAAACTGTACTGTGAACGACATCCTCTGTCCTTCGAGTGAGGAAAAACTTGCCATATTGAGAAAAAACAAAAACCTGTAACGGGGAAGAAAAAGATAGAAGAAACCTCCGGAGTAGCCACAGAGGAGGGATACTTCTCCCAGTATAGACATGCAGTAGATGTCACATGTACAGAGCAGAACAGCAAAATCACAATTTACATATTGCATTGACAGACTATCTGATACAATTATATATCACACACACTTTATATAAATAATTTATATATAGTGTATAGAGTGTGTGGATCCAGGAGTACGACTGAGCAGGCCGAGGTGAAGGATCCCTCTTCACCAAGATGACATAAATACAGATATAACATTGATTACTGTTGGAATATGGAGCTATTTAACTCATATTTTAATTTAAAAAAATATATCCCCTATAGCAGCTTTAAAGTAGCATTATGAGCAGAAACCCGTTGGAAGATTCTTGGAAATGTATTAACTACTTGTTGGAAAAGTAGATTATTATTTCTTAATGATATTTGGGGTAATTATTGTGGTCATTTTGGGGTGTAATTTCAAAGACTTTTCAAGTTGCTCAGTAAATACCACCTAGTCTAACCTGATTGATTTATTTTCTTTACAATTAATTAATTTCAGTAAGTCAGACTTGAGTATGAGTATAACCGTGCTGTGACTGTGTCCTGGCCCTCAGTGGCACCTTTAATTGCTCCTTTAAATATGCACGTGGGGTGAGGGGCTCTTTCTGATCTCGTGACAGTCGGCTGTAAAAGAAAAACTGTACGAAAAAAACGAAAAATATTCATTCATTTCTCGCCCTGTTCACCGAGTCTGAGTGAGGAGAGGCGAGGTGAGCGGAGACGGACGGACCTCTTGGATGCAGTGGTTAGGCTCATGCCCAGATACGTAGGCAGTGACTTCATACTCATTTTCCAGCGCACGTCCAACGGCCGCCGCTCGCTCCTGTACGAGGATGGATACATCGCCGAGAACAAACCGACGTGCCGTCATGTGTTCGCGGTAAAAGATTAACAACAGACATGAGAGGCAACGTGTTTTGTGTCCGTGTTTGCTCTCGCCCTGCCGTGGTTCGGATGGTTTGATGGTAAAAATACGTTTTTTTTGTTTTTTTTCCCCCGCCGCGGTGCGTTCACTTACCGTCATTTTTTTTTTTTTTTTTTTTTTTGCTTTAAAAATGAAGATGGGATGAAGATGATGGTCGCACGGTCGATGACAGATGGTAGGTGAGGTTTTTGTCATCTGAGCTTCAAATCTGGTTACATTTGTTGAACGCTGATGTACACATTTCCTCTGGATATCAGCAGGCTCTGTGTGTGTGTGTGTGTGTGTGTTGGGGGGTAAGGTATAATTGGCCAAATGCAGTGGTGCATAGCTACAGCCTCCTGTAGATTGTGTCTAGCATGTAGTGCATCACAGCTTCTTATTAATATTATGCGCCTGTTTACACTCTATGGTCATTTAGCCATGTCTTGCTCCCTTCGATCAGCTGTGAGTGTAATTCAAATGTGCTCTGCTCAGTACAACGGCTAATACATGACTGTATCCTTTGTAGCACTCTACCAAGGTGGCAGCAATGGCGGAGGCAGCGGATACTGTGATCACCACGTACTCCCTTGTAGAGCGATCGAAGACTTTGCCATCCGTATAAATTGTTAAAAGTACGATGAACGGCACTGTTACGCCGTCGGACCTGGTAGACGTGCCAAGACAGCAGAACCTCAATGGCACCCTGGGCACACCGGCCCTGTCAGACTGGGCCATGATCCACACCGCTACCTTGACCTTTTGCTCCCTCCTCCTCATCTTCATCTTCTGCCTGGGCTCCTACGGCAACCTGGTGGTGTTCCTGTCCTTTTTCGACCCGGTGTTTCGCAAGTTCCGCACCAACTTCGACTTCATGATCCTCAACCTCTCCTTCTGCGACTTGTTCATCTGCTGCGTGACTGCCCCCATGTTCGCGCTGGTGCTCTTCCTGGACGCAGGTGGAGGAGATGGGGTATCGAAGAGCTTCTGCTTCGCCTTCCACCTGACCAGCTCGGGCTTCATCATCATGTCCCTTGAGACGGTTGCTGTCATCGCCCTGCACAGACTGCGCATGGTTTTGGGGCAGCAGCCCAACCGCACCGCCTCCTTCCCCTGCACGCTGGCCCTCACCGCCCTGCTGTGGACATCCAGCTTCACCATGGCCGCCCTTCTCACAATGCGGGCGTACCCGCGTAGAGACGGACCCTGCTTGCCTCACTTTGGCCTCGGAAGCGGACAGGCCAGGGTTGTGCTGTACGTCTACCTGGCAGACTTTGCCTTTTGCGTTGCCGTGGTGTCCGTGTCCTATCTGATGATCGCTCAGACGCTGAGAAAGAATGCACAAGTGAGAAAATGTCCCATCATCACTGTAGACGCCACGTGCCCTCCGCCCCCACCACCTCTCATCGCAGCAGGCTTTGAGAGCATGCAGTGTGCTGTTCAAGGCCCCTCTCTGTATCGTAACCAGACATACAACAAGCTGCAGAATGTTCAGACACACTCTTTCGCCAACAAGACCAGCCAGCCTCTTGTTCCCGGCGCTGCCCAAGGAGCCACCTGCTGTCAGCTGGTGTCTACAGTCAACTTGGCCACAGCCAAAGACTCCAAGGCGGTTGTCACCTGTGTAGTCATAGTGTTCTCTGTGCTGCTCTGCTGCTTGCCGATGGGAGTGTCACTAGCACAGGACGTTTTGTCACCAGAAAGCAGCTTTGCACATTACCAGTTTGAACTATGTGGCTTTGTGCTCATTTTTCTCAAGTCGGGCATCAATCCCTTTGTGTACTCGCGCAACAGTGCAGGCCTCCGCCGCCGCGTGCTGTGCTGCGTCCAGTGGGCGGCACTGGGCTTTCTCTGCTGCAAGCAAAAGACTCGCCTGCATGCGATGGGGAAGGGCAGCCTGGAAGTCAATCGCAATAAATCCTCCCACCATGAGACCAACTCGGCCTATGTCCTGTCGCCCAAGCCGCAGAGGAGGCTGGTGGACCAGGCTTGCGGGCCCAGCCACTCCAGGGACTGTGCGGGCAGTCCAAAGGCGACAGGTGCGCGCAAGCCTCGCCCGCCGAGCACCTCTACACCTATCAACACCCGCATTGAGCCCTACTACAGCATCTACAACAGTAGTCCCTCTGCGGGGCCCAGCTCCCCCACCAGCCTGCAGCCTGTCAGCTCTCAGACATTTGCTTTTGCCAAGTCTTATGTAGCCATGCACTACCACACTCACCAGGACGCACTGCAAGACTTTGAAAGCACCTCAGTGCACCAGATTCCCATTCCCTCGGTCTGATCAAAGAGCTGCTCCACAGTGAGGTTTAGACGGTCTCGCCGTGGCTTTAGATCAAATGTAAATCAAAAGAGAAAGACGAAAACAGCCCATTTTATGTATTTGGATTCTGTATTACCGTTTGTTTTCTTCTACAGTGGAAATACATGTTATATTGAGTGGATAAATTAAAGAATCTGAATTATAAGCCTTGCCATGGAAGCTCAAACCAAGCAATAGAATTGCGATGAAAGTGTCTGTTTAAAAAAAAAAAAAAAAAAAAGATTTACTGTTATTGACTTATCTTTTACAGATGCTGCATTTACACATAAATCTGCCCCTGTGTTGCGCACACGCATGTGCCATTATAACCCAAGACTCTGTAGGTCTTCATCGCAGCCAAAGACTGCAGTCTCTGGTTTCACTGCCGCTCTCCCCTCTGGTGGAAGTTGCTGAGCACTGATACCAGCCGCTGTGAAACCCTGCACAGGCCCACACATGGCTGCCGATGGCATGTGGTCGCACTTTGACGGACTTCTGCTTCTTGAGAAAAAAATATATTTGTGAACCTCATACACTTTTCAACACAATAAATGTTTGGCAAGTGCAGCGGACGTGTGCTTTTACTTCTTTAACAACGTAAAGAATGATTAATAGATGGGTCGTTTAGAGCAGAGGTTTTCAGAGTGAATGGAAGTGAACGTATCACACTATTTGTTACATTAGTTACCTAAAGATTGCATAGAATAGCCTAAATGTGGATGATGTGGTTGGAGATATTTCACAGGTGCAGAATTTGGGGGGAATTTGACTGTTTGCTCACTCTCTAACAGTCAGATATGCCCTTTTTTAATGTATTCGATGTAGTCTGAAGGTAGGTCCAGCAGCAGTATTAAGCTCAAATGTTGAGCGTCAGTTGGATCAAATAACACAATCATGATCCTATAGGCATCCAGGAATGGGCAAAACTAAGTAAGTGAACTAAGTTGAGGGTGGGGGGGTGCTTTATCCAAGTTTTGTCTGAGTGGAGGCCTGCAAGTTTTGTCTGAGTGGAGGCCTGCCATCTCAGATTCTGAAAACCCCTGGATCAGACCAAATGAATCGGTCAATTTGGCGATTGATTAATCGTTTATTCTGAAAAATGTCAGGCTTTTGCTAGTTCCAGCTTTTCAAATGTGAGCATTCGACTCTTTTCTTTGCCATAGATAGTAAAATGCCTAGGTCCAGGTTTTACTGTCAGATAAAACAAGACTCCCAAAACATCTAACTGAGAAAATAATGGCAGATTAATAGATGATGAAAATAATCGTTCTTGTTCAGGAGCTCATTTGTCCACACTGGAGTTGGAGTTACCGAATGTGAAAACACATTTATTTCATCTTAAACCTAGTAAGTGATGATACCTCAGGCATGTTTTGTCATTAGTTATGCAGCATTATTTTCTTTTAATATATTTATATAAATGTGAACTGCAAATCTTTTATTAGATAGCATTTCAGAATACTTTATCCACATGCTTAGATTTTAAGCATGACCTGGTATTCATTACATTATACAGTTAAAGGGAAACTCCACCAATTTTAGACACTGAAGTGTGTTTACAGGTCGTGAGGAGTACTACTGCATATTTAAAACAAGTAGTATAAAGCCTTTTGTGGCTCAAGAGGAAACTACATGTAATCTGATAAATTGACTCCAGTGATGTCACTCAGTGGCTAAGCTGCATTGTGGGTAGTGTAGGCATCAGCTTTTGAAAAGCAGTCCACTGGTCTGCATCGTTGGGCTCAAATAACACTGTTACAACAGACAACACAAGACTAATTCTGCACAAAATGATCAAATTTATTGAGAGTTGAACCACATCTGCCTTTTTAAAATACACATTCTTCTGTCTTCTCAAGCCTACATTACCCACAATGCAAGTAGTACTCCCCAAGGCCTGTAAACACACTTTTATGTGTACCGTGGTGGAGTTACCCTATTAGTTTTGCAGGCCTTCAGGTCAGTGGTTGCCATTTTTTCTTTCAAACTAAAACTTTTTTTAAATATGGAATACAAATACAATAGTAGTGTCTTATATTTAACATCTGGCTGTAAAGTTGACCTTAAATTCTGATCATTCTGTTACCGGTTCAGTTCTCTTTTGGATGAAAGGACAAAAGGTGGAAAAGATTATAAAATATACAAACACCGTTAGCACCCTCTGGTGGCCTTAAATTTGCCATGACACACTTCGCATACTTCATGTTCTTCACAGGACGGCATTAACACTGTATATATTTAATCAATTTAAACAATGAATTAAAAGAAAAAAGCAACCTCTATAATGACCTAGAATTATTAAGCAGACATATGTTGCCATATCTTTATATCTCAGTCAAGTCAAATGTTGTTTTCCTTCGTGGTAACGCAACACAATGAACGAGGTGCTCATGTTTTAGCTTTATTCTTTGCCGCAAATGCATCGATTTCATCCCCGTCATACAGCAGTGACCAGGATCCCAGTGTGCATCTTCATACAACCACAGAATACCTCTTCTAGGAACCCACAGACATCCTGTACATCTAACACAAACTTAGAAAGAAATGTTTTTAATCAACCGCTCACTTTTGTTTCTATTCCACAGCAGCCTCTAATGCATAAGTTACACTCAAAAATTAACACACACACACACACACACACACACACACACACACACACACACACAGAGCCAACAGCTACAGATATCTCCCCATAACTCACACACAGTTCATGATGATGGAGAGCTGGTGTTCCCCACTTAATGACAGCAAAATACTCGCCCACTCTGTCTATCTGTCAGCACTGCCGTGTGCGTGTGCGGTCATGTCGATGTGTGTGTGCATGCAGTTTATTAATTCATTCATCTCCTAATGTCATGCAGCTGGGGAGAGGGAGAGAAAGAGGGATGAGGGGGGTAGAGAGTGTTTAGATGCGAGGAAGAAAAGGGTTGAGAGATATAATGAGCGAAAGAGGGAGTCGAAGAAAAAAAAATGGAGACAAAGGAGAAGACGGAGAGATGAACGGGTGGTCCGAAGTGGATGAAAGGTTGAGGGAACATTGTTTAATCACCTTGGCTTCTGCTGCTGTTTCCAGACACACAACACACACTTGTCTAAATGATTAGTCATTAGCCAATGAACCCACTGGCAGACAGACAGGCAGCGATAAATCTAACAAAGCCGTCTTCAGTGTCTTGCAGGAACCTGTGAAAACAAACAGCATTGACCAAACACTTGATTTATAAATTCAGTGAGTCTTGGACAATCAACAGCAGGAGGATTCATCAGCAGCTACTCTACAGTGAAGCTGGTGTAAGACTCCATAGACAATGTTCTCAAGACAATCTCTGCAACTTTTTCTCCATCATCGTGTTAGGAGGCACAGGTTGTTAGACATACTTGATGTGAGAATATCCGAGAACACACCATGCTGCACAAGACACAGGCTGTCCAACACCACTGTCTAACTTGGTTGGAAAAAGACTTCTGCATCTGATAAAATGGGCTCCCTGCTAAGGGATTGTTACAATGTAAACTTCCCATCTGTTTTAGCACTAAAACAGGAATTCAAATAAGTATTACACAAGGCTACAACATACTCATTATCCCAAAAATGTTATTTTGAAAATGATTATAAACCAGGTGAAGCAAAATATTTTTTTTACTCTGGCTGTTCCTCTATCACTGTACTCTGAAATCCAGACAAAAGAATCGATATTGTTATAATACTCTCCACTCAATGTTACTTGTCCAGTGAAACCATGAATGTGCTTCTTTCAGCATACAGCCAGCCTCCAAAAACACATCCACGGCCCCAGTTTGACACCACTGCTTGAGGCTGTTTAGACATCTCGCTCACTCTATTGTCCTGTCTGACTAGACAGGGTTTCCAAGCCAGCAAAGCAGGGGCATGGTCCCTATGGCCCAGCCCCACAGAGCTGCTGTGAAGCTAACACACTTACACATACTGTATAATGTAGGGGATGAACCCAGGAGCTCAGTATCCTGCAGTGAAACAGGGGAAATGGCAACCAGACGGCCAACACACACACACACACACACACACACACACACACACACACACACACACACACACACACACACACACACAGGCGTTCCCACACTCCCTCTCTCCTCTCTCTCTCTCTCTCTCTCTCGGCCTATC
>OMLP01001296.1:0-16913 GCA_900302685.1 Spondyliosoma cantharus
TATCAGAGGGGAAAATAATTAGTTCTTCTGTTTAAATCTTTTCAACTTTTCATTTTCCGTTTGTATTTTTAAAAAATATTTTTTCTTCATTTACGAACAGTTTGCTATTGATTTTTCTGTTTGACAAAATGTAAATAAAGAAATGTCACAAAGACATACTTTCCGATGTTTTGGGCTCACTCTCACTGAATCACAAGGTCATGAATGCATGGTGATATTTTTGCTACATTATGGCCAAGCATAAGCCCTTAAAGTAGCATCTGAATAAGCGCCACTGACTTTAGACTGGGTTTTTCCTGGTCTGTTGCGTAAGTGTTTTCTGAAACAGCAAAATAGCACCAGAGAACGTTTGCGCCGGAACACGCCTCCTCTTTTCGCTGAACCGCCCCCGGGAGCGCAAAGTCATTCCCTAATTTGAGGACATGTGTCTGTGGAGGGAAAATTGCGAATGCAAAATAGGAATTATACAAGGGCCAACGTACAAAGTCAATTGCGCTCAGTGCAAGATAGAGCCCAGAGACTCATATACTCACTTTAGTTCCAAACTCTTCTCACCTTAACTTTACTTCCCATAGATTGATCAATTTTTTTTTTTTTTTTTAGCGGTATAGCCTCCCTACAGCACCCTGTTAACTATAACTAGAAACAAGGAGCTTCAAGGCTTTTGTCTACATGCTGAAATCACCAACTGTTTTTTTTGAGTTATCTCTGTAAAGGACATGAAAGAATGAATAGTGGCAACAATAGCTAAGGGGTTTTTGGTCATCTGTCCATTTTGAATAACAGTATTTCAAACAAACGACAGAGGTGTTCAGTAAACTGTAGAACACTGATCTATTTTTTGTATGAGAATATTTTTTCTACACACAAGTTTGATATACACAAATCTGTTAGTTTTGCTGCTCCTACACATTTAGCTTGTTCTTGTTTCATTTCTTTCCTCATCTGGGGAAGAGGATTTCTGCTCTATCTACAGTCACATTATCCCCTTTAACATCAGTTCAGTATGACAACTCCTGTGTTACTACCTCTAATGAGAGTTTTCAAGTGCTAAGTGCCATGAATTATTTATACATTTGATGAAAGCTCGTATTAAAAAAGGAGAGAAAATGTGGCAAGCGAGGTGTCAGATAGAAGCTTTTGAAAAATGAAAAAGACTTGATGGCCAAAAGATGATGCAAAAATCCTGCAAGTTAAAAAGACGTCAAAGCCGTCTGTAGTCAGCACTAATTCAGCTCGTTTCATTAAAATTCCAGGTCGGCATGTAAACTCTCTTTTCCTCCTCTTTAGATATGTGTTTAAATAGTTAATTGTATCTCCATTAGGATGATGTCTGCTGGAGCTGCAGTGCTTTTTTGTGGCTTATTACACTATTTTGGTTCCAAAGCCGATAAGCCTTTTTGCTTTTGATTACTATTGTCTGCCCTGAGGTGTAATTTTTTCCCATCTTGTATCCGAGCATAAATGCTGCTTTGTTTATTAGGGTGAAATAATCGTTATTGGTTAAAAACAATGCCTGTTTACTGCAGCCATTAGGCTGCTCTTTGTTTTTACTGCGATGCTCAACAGCGTAAAATGTTCGGGATAATGAACACCTCGTCTTATTCAAGAGTAATTGTGCTGTTGAGGCTAATTGCTATATTCTTTGCTGAATGTTTACAATGTCCGACCATTACAGAAAACTCATCCGACAGTAATCCCTCTCAAACAGGCTCTATGCGTTAATGCTACATAGCGTATGTTGTGTTTGATTTGTTTATTTGGTTAGAGAAGAGAGTAGAGAGGATACCGTACCCTCCTGCTGCAGGAGGTTCATTACGCTCAGATCCAATCACATGATGCCGAGACAACTGCATGTATGTAGCAGAGCGGATGAAGTAAAGAAGACTTGTGTCTAGTCGGAGCAGCTTTGGTGGTTGCTCAGTCGGCAGTGTGGTCGTCTCACCAACAGAAAGAGAAAGTTACAGTTTAGCATCCGAGACACAGAGCAGGGCCTCAACACAGCCGGGGTTACAAGTTGTCTATCATGCTCAGTAAGAAAAGGATAGTGTGACAACATGATGCTTTGTCAGCACCAAGTTACAGGAGACCAGTCAGATGACAACAGGACAATCGGCAGCCAAGTGTTGTGATGTTATTAAACCTGCTGGAGTGTGAATGCACTCACTGTAAGTTGCTTTGGACAAAAGCATCTGCCAGGTGAATGTAATGTTAATTTTGAATGAGACTCAGCAGCACTAGTGACACAACTGCTGTACAGGTGCATGTTCAGATTCTGATGCATCCTGTGTTAACAAATATTTATCTTCAACAATAAGACACGGCTTGAGTGACAGCAACCAACGAGCCTTGCGTAAGAGCTCAAACTGAAAGCAAAAGATCTGACACGTTGCATCAAAGATACCAATTAGTATCTGAGCGATGTCAACCAAATTGGCATACGGCGATGTCAACAGTGGAACGTCGTGATGGACGGTGACACAGTTGTGGGAGGACGGGGGTGTTGCTGTGTTTTTCTGAATTTCAAGTAGCAATCTCTGACAGTGTCACCCAGCCGCCGACACACATCCCTGATTTGGATTTAAAAGGGTTTCATCTCCACACCACCTTTGCTGACTAGCAAAGTAAGCTTAGAAAAGGCAAATAACAAGAGTTCAATTGAGAAAGAAAAAGAAAAACAGCTGGCACCAGTGAATGTGAGCAACTTGGGGCAGGTTTAATAAGAAACTAATAAAGAGGACATCAAAGCAGAACTTTCTTCCTTTAATTATATTTCCTATATGTCACAACGACTCCTTCCTTACAGCAACTCTGAGGTGACACGCTACCGTCTTGTGCTATTGTGGGAGCCTTTTAAATCACCATGTTACAACGGTAGCATTCAGTACTCAGTGACTTCAGCCATGTGATGGACAATCGGCCCAACCCTGTACACAATTTTTGAATAACCTTCCAACCAACAAGAATGCACTGACATTTGTGTTTGTATTAGTGCTTCACAGAAATACAGTCTGCAGGAATAAATATAACATGACAAACCTCAAAATGACGACGACCTCAAAAGCTTGCCGAACTACAGTCTGCTCACATGTCTGTAGAATAATGAACCACAGTAATATTCAAACTCTTTCCAGCTCCTTTAATATTTTTGCGTATGTATTTCGTGCACTAGACTGGACCAGTGGTTCCTGATCTTTCGGACTTGTAACCACTTCAAACAAAACGCTGTCTGCTCTCGACCCATTGTCACCAGATTCATGTCTTCCTCTCACAGCCGGTTCAATCAAAGACATTTTTTTTTTCACTCTTGACTCATCTTTAGAGGTAAGATGATCCAGTGATTCACAAAGAAAAATGCAATGATTAAAAAACAGCCTGAAAAAAGTTAACCTAATTTGTTACTACAGGAAACTGTTTGTTTCTGCTTTTACTTTTGCTTTACTGGTCTCGTGACCCCCAGGTTGGGAACCACTGCCTTAAACAACCCGTCTGACTCACAGATAGTTAGAGTATGAGATTCGCATTGTTGGCATAGCTTTTGAGTGAAGGATGGTTGTTGGTGTGAGCAATGGAAAGATCAACACATAACAGAACCTGTGTTAAAAGGAGATCCAAGTGCAGCCATGATCGCTTAGCGCCAAAATGGAGTCAAGCAATGATAAATGAGAGGAAAGCATATTTTCCTGTGGAACACAAGGACAGTGTTAAAGGACACATATTATCCTAATTTTTATCTTCTATCTTATTTTGGGTCACTTCTAGAATAGGTTTACATGATTTATGTTCAAAAAACACATCGTTTTTCTCAAACTGTTCAGTGCTGCAGCTCTGTATTCACTATTGGTCTGAAAACCCCTCTTGTCTCTTTAAGGCCCCTCCTCCCATGCACCCAGTATCGTGATTGGTCAGCTCACACATGCCTGAGCTATCACTGCTTACAACAACAGAGTAGATGTGCTAAATCAATTCATATGTGCCAAACTAGCTGCTTGGCATAAATCATGTAAATGTGTGACATGGTGATGTAGTGTGATGTCACAAAGTCACACAATTAAAGGAGCAACTACTGACGAGGCATTTCAGGGTCAGTGTTTTCTGTGGGAGAGAGGAGCCACTTCCAAGATCTTTTACATGAAAACACATATATAAAACACTGAAGGAAAGGAAAATAAAATAAAATAAAAGCACAAGGGGTCTCCTTTTAGGGTGTGAGCTGGTCTGAATAAGTTTGTCCTCTTAGTGGACAGTGATACAGAGACGCTGGCAGGGAGCTTGTTCAGCTTGAGCATTTTACCCCTTAAGCCGAGTCAACTCGAGAGAAGGATTTATGCGTGTGTTTTATTTTGCAGTCGGAGTTCATGTGCATCTGAAATGCTGTGTTGAGCAATTAGTCATTAGCTGAGCGTGGCTTTGATTTAGCTTCGGAAAATATTAACATCCTCTCAGACAAACTTCCGCAAGTAATGGAGCACTGCTTGCGCTTTACTTTAAGAAATAAAAAGGCTCCGTTTTATGAAGGCAATTAAGAGCCTTGTAGAAATCTGATGCCGTGCTTTCCGAGCTGGATGCTTCAGTCCATAACTCATTTATATCTGACTGCGTCTGTCCTCATGGATGCTTCCACTCGCTCTTGCATTTTATTCCCTTCCTCTATTGAGCCTCCATCTCCCTCTCCTCCGTCGCGCGCTCCCCTTCTCCTCTCCGTCATTATCATCTCCATCTCACTCACTATCTCGCTCTCTCCATCTGTCCCTTCTTATGAAATAAAACATGAATCCATTATTCATTCATTCAAACATATCTATCATCGCCGCGTGTGCTGCACTGTGCCCCGCTTATCTGCAAAGCTTTTTTTTTTCTTATTGTGCTTCAGTTATTCACCACTCGTATGGTCCCATCTGAAAACACCACAACACTGGGGAGTGTTTTTTAGCGGTGCAAGCACTGACAAGAGTGGTTCGTGAGGCAGTAAAAATCCCTTCAGGGGATTCTCCTGTCATAACAATAGCAGTGCCAGCTTAAAATAACAGGAGTTTGTGTGGAGGGTTTATATAAAGCAATAAAACACAGGAACTTGCCAATGCACAGCACATAAATACTGAATAATTTGGGCGGTAAGGAGCAGGTGATGCTCTGAGGGAGGTCATGTTATCGACTGTGTTTTGTATATCTCTTTCACAGCCTCCATACATCTATATTGTTAGAATTTCATCTCTGGCATGGTGAGAATCGAAACAAAGCCAATAAAAGCAACAAGCAGATCCTTTTTGTAATTATTAGCCCTCTCCAAAGTATCCGTGTACAGGCCTGACCGAGGGGACTGATCTCGGCCGAGCACGTCCTCTTTGTTTCCAAGGCATTCTTGGCTGTAGGTCAGCGCTTGTCAGACAGAAAGTTTCCAGGTGAAAAAACAATCTGGCTTTCCTCCTCCAAGCTCAAAAAAAAAGCCAAACATCTGGTAGGTTTTAAGGCAGCGAAGTGCTCCATCCACTGTCCACCTCCTCACTGCCTAACATGAACCAGCTCTGCTTCTTCTGCTGTGTAATTAATCCGTTTGCCAGCAATGTTCATGAAAGGGAATCGCCGACCACGACTCGGCAAATCCGACCTAATGCGAGCAGACAGGAGGTCAGGACTGCAATAACACGTGTCTCTTTGTCTCTGCGCAGAATGTTGGAGGATGACCTGAAGATCAGCAGCGATGAGGAGGAGGGTGAACAAAAGGTGAGCTCCCCCTGCAGTCGGTCCGATCATCCATTCTTCTTTGCACACATTCCCTCGTTCCAGCTTAGTTAAGTCCTCCTGTCAGTCATGCATTCACATACATTATATTAAAGTGTTTTTTTGTATGCCACATGCACTGATTCACTCATCTGTCCAGAAGTCAAAATCAGTTAATCCATAAATACAACTACCCTCAATCAGCTGTTAGTTAGTATATACCTTCCCAATGATGTATTTAAGCCTTTCAGTCACAGATCAAAAACTTTGTTCCCAGCTGCTATTTATTTACCTGAATGTCTCCTAATTGTAATGTGTCAGATATGACAGCTCAATACCAAATAGTAGGCTAAGTAATCAGTGAAATCAACGAGTTTTGTGGTGAAACTGGCTGCACCTATGGGCTTACAACAGCATCTTAACCAATAAATAACAGGACTAACTCGAGGTAACTTTTACTCATCTCTTACCCCGGTCACGTCCTCTGTGATTTCAATAGGGGTCAACAACACCTCTTGAAGTGTGCTGTTGGGCTGTGAACAACACATTCTGGGCTAGTTCTGTTTAAGTCTTACTATGTGTAACTATACATGTAATAATTTGTGTTTAAGTTTCTTGAGCAGAGGAGGATGCAAAATGAATTATAGTGTAAATATGAATAAAGTCGTATCGTATCATATCGTATCATATCGTATCGTATCTTATCGTATCGCATTGCATCGTACAATCTGAATAGTCTTCAAAAACACAATAACCAACAAAACACAGGCAACTATAAAGTAAACTCTTCTCCAGTTAATTAGAAAACTTTAATGCGCAAACGCGTATTGATTCATTAGACAGCTGACTGCAAAGAGACATCGGGGGGGGAGGGGAGACATGCAACATGGTCCCCCGGCTGGATGCAGATGTTGCAGCTGACGGTCAGCGTTAACCTTCAGACCACCAGGGAACAACATTGATATGTGGACTGAGATACACCAGCAGGTTCATGAGCAAGCCTCACCTCAACAGTCGCACATGAACACCAGTGTTCTGCTGCGACTGACAGCTATTTACTTAGAGGTAAATATTTTGAAAGATCAGTAATCACATTAAAAAGGAGGCGCGTGTATGTAAATGTTTTCTTTCGCATTCTTCTTTTATTCTTCATGGATGACACGATCTTTCAAACACAAATGGTGTGTCTCAAGTAATGCAAAGTACAGAAAGCTTAAGAAGAAGCTTTTGAGGTCCACGTGCTGTCCTGTTTAAACAAATAGCACGTTACCAAATCATTACAGTAATCAACCTGGTACATCACACATAACTAGGAACCAAATAGAGATTCTGCCTGGAAATAATTCCAGTTAAATGATTCCACTGAGGTCAACAGAGGTCCAGGCTGTAACAGTTTGAGTTTCACTGTGTAAATACTACAGAAAACGGCTCCTCTTCCCTGCAAGTACCTGTCAAATACCCACCAGCGCCAGTAACTTTCCTCTAGTGCGGTGAGTTTACTCCAGCTGGTCGAGGTGTATACTATGTATCAATCAAAGCAATACTTTCCTGTAAATTAGTTTTTTTCCGAGTAATTGTATGGTGTAGCCACCGGGAAAGGATTTATAAACCTTTTTAAAGTTAGCAGGGACGTGCAAGTGTTTTTGTTCTCTTTGAATTGGGTCCATAAATTTTGAAGTCCGAGCCACAAGCAGGACCTCCAGTGGTGATTATCAAAATGATTGCTTTGTTGATGTTTCAAAGAGCTTGTTATTTTCAACAGCATTATTCTTTCAGTCATAGGGAGGACTACTGGAAGGATAACTTTAAATCTGAATTGCGTTTAACCTATGATTGATCATCAAATTCAGAAAAGCTGGCCCACAATAATGAATCCAAATGTAGCTCAAAGATATAACATGTAAGATGGCTGCATTGAAATGTCTAAAGACACATGACGTTATCTCAAATGTCTCCAACAGTGTTCAAACCCAGGCAAATTCACAAGTTTACTCCATGCAACGGTGCATTTTATTTGATAGCCTGACACTGTGACTTGTGGGAGAGCGCCAGAAAGAGGAAGAAAGTCGTTGAACGTGAATAGAAGTCGATGAACATTTGTGCTTAAATCATATCAGATAGATTTTCATCAGCCATGGTGGTTGTTAATTGGTTTGTTTACCACAAGTGAGGCCAACTTCACCTAGCGCTGCTCATGCAAGTTTCATTTGTGTTTTATCATACTACTCGCACCAGCATCTATTCACCCCATATAGCCAAACTGCCTTACTGTACTTTAGCTAGCATTAAGCTAGCAAACAACAGCAGGCACCGATGGTGTGCATCTGTTTGTTTGAATTCAGGTCGACCTCTCACTCAATTCAGCACTCAACAGAGACCGCGGTTCTCTCTCGTCTTTTCCTCTTTCTGTAACATTAAATTCATGTAATAAAGTACACTTTGCCTCAGTCAGTCACTGCTGCAGTCAGGTTGATAAACACAAGTGAAGATACATTTTTTAATCCCAAAAGTTAAAAAGTAACCTCTGAGCTCTCCTCCCATTGGTCAGTGGCTCTGGATCAGAACAGTATCTGATATGAATGGGTTTAGTGCAGCTCATGTGATATAATGAAAAGCTCCAGAACATCTACTAAATGGACCTCATGGGGAAGTTGTACTTTTTTCATTAAAAAGTTTATTAAATTTGCAATTAATTCTCTCATCTTTCTGTCTTTGAATGATGATGGCGCCTCTCATATTAAGTTTGTTTGTTTCCCGCGTTAACATTTTACGGTTTCTATTTTGCGATCACTGCAATGTGTACACTGTGTGCCACACACAAATTAATTAAAGTCCAATCCACAGAGTAGCAGACCTCTCCTTCTGTTAATGATTTTTGTGTTGTCGCTTTTTTTTTTTCATCATTTAAATGCAAATGAAATTAATCAAGTTGTAATAGCTTTTTTAAATTGATCAAATTATGAATTAATTATAATTAAACATGAAAGTCTATAGTTATTCAGGTGGCACACTTTCAGGCTCCGTAATTTGGGGCTAAACAACAACTGTCAAAACTCCAAAAGGGCCATAGCTGCTACATCATTGTTATAATACAGACAAGCCTCGGAGGGCTTGTGCATCGTGCAGCTTTTTTTTATCCAAAAGGGGTGTTTCAACACAGTTGGTTCAGTGTGTGTGACTGGAGAGCTTGTGTTTGTCACTCCGGGGCTCTTTTGCTTACGAGCTAGCAGTTGTCCTGCTCCTCTTGTCTTGTTTTTCCGTATGAAAATTGGCATGGTGGCCCTCCCTGCTCTAATCACCATCATCATGCATTAATGATGCCAGAGATGAGTTCAAAGCAGTCAGTGGGGGTCGTGCCGCTGCCCCCTCCCCTACTGCGCACACTGATATCAGCGCTCATCAAAGAGTCCGTGAGATATTTTCCTGTTAATGAAAAGATACCAGTTCCTCTCATCCCCTTTTAACCGGCCTTCTGATTGTATAATTACCACCATGGTAGATATTATAATTATAGATGATGGCAGGTCATTTATAGTGGTTTTAGTTATTATAATTACGCTGAAAGTAGAACTGTTAATTACAGATACTTAGCGTGCATTCACAATTGCAGTGAGTGGCTTCCTTAATCATAGGGGTTACTTATGATTATTCTCAGTATTAGAATGAGCCGACAGGATGAGGTAAACTATGATTAATTCGATCTTTGTCTTTCTCTCTGTATCTCACTTTTTTCTGTGTGAAATGCAACTCCAGTCGTTCTCTTGCTCCGTTTCCTGCTGTGTCACAAAACCATAATCTCTCTTTTAAGACACTGTGACAGGAAACCTCCAGCTATCTCTTGGTATGTGCCAAAGATGCGGTGTAATTTTTGTGCAGTGTAATTTTGATGAGTCATCTTAAACTTTGGGAGTGCATGCATACTATTTTTTACCCAGTCAATTCTGATTTGTGGCAATTAAACAGACATGCCAATCATATATATAAAACTGCACCTGACTGTTATCTAGTGGGTCATAGTTGATAGCAGAGCAATCTCTGAGATGTGTGTTTCAATTTCAGTTGGTAAAACCTTTCTTTACATTGCACAAATACTGTGTTTCAGGTCTCATCTATACATCTCCTACATCTGCCACCTCTTGATCTAGCAGTGTGGGCGTGGAAGGTGAGGGCAGAAGGTGAAAATGCCTCCGTTCACTAAGCCAGACGCACTTCAAAGCGGTCCAATCAAATCTAAAAGATTTATTTAAATCCCTCTTGCAACTATACATATTGTGTTTCACCCTGGCATGCATCACATTACTATTATTACTACTTCTGCTTCACTGAGACTTTGAAGTAAAGCAAATCACTCCCCTATGTCACTTTTACCTGCTGACCATAGTGGTGCAGCCTCATGGTTTTCCTCTACAGCAAGGGATTAATGCTGTGTCCAAGATCTCAGCAGTTAGCACTTGGCAAGTGCAGTGTTATCATAGCCAACAGAACTGATTGCCCGAGCTTCAAAAGCATAACCCAGGTTGTGTTTTACTGCAGTTTTCCTACTGCAGTAGTTGAATTAGTTCAACATGTTGCAGAAGTTCTGGCCTCTGCAACGAGCTGTTCGCCCAAAAAAAGAGGAGAAAAAAAAGAAGCTCCCGCATGTAAACCACCCATAACACCATTTTTGCTATGCAAAGTTTTAGCTTGCTGAGCTTTAAAGGATGAGTTCACTCAAAATGAAAATTCGTAGTTCACAAAACATTTCTGGAGCATCACAGCAAATAGGTGCTGCAGCATTCTCATATTTATTTATTTTTTTTTTAATTAACAAAAACAGCTCCATACAGCTGTTCAAGTATAATCCAAGTCTCCATAAAAACAAAAATCCGAAAGAGAACTTTATTTACACTCTTTTTGTAGCTGCTAAACTACAAGCTCAATCGTGAAACCGTCTGAAGTGGGTCCACATACTTGCGTGTCAAGGGTGTAAATAACATCTTTTCAAACCAGTTTGGAATATTGGGACATCTGGAGACTTGGATTACACTGCACAAACGGTATGGAGTTTTAAATGCAAATTACATTTAATTGGATAAATTTGTGTTCAAGGTGAGTCGTTAAACAACATTTTAATGTTTTAAAGGAAGAATAGGACCAAAAACAATATTTGGTATATGCCAGGAGATAACTGAACAGTTCTCACAGGGACTAGAATTTTACCATCTTCTGCAGGGAAAAGCGTGTTTCCCAAAATGTCTCCACCATACGTTCCCTCTCTGTATTTTTATCTTGTCGTAACTCTCTCTCTCTCTGGACGGCCGTGCAAGACAGACGTGGAGAGTGATCAGAACAAACAGAGGAGGAGAGTGAGAGGGAACGACAGAAGGAATGAAAAGAACTGAAAGTGAATAAGTTAGCGGGGCAGAGGGGGAGAGAGAGGAAGACAAAGACAGACAAGACAGACTGATAACAATGCAGACGAGGCGAGGATAAAGAGGGAGAAGGACGGAGGGAAAAACAAGAAGGCAGAGCGAGACACAACGAGGAAGAATGAGAACCGTGGAGAGAGAGAGAGAGAGAGAGAGAGAGAGAGAGAGGCTGAGATGAATTCAGTGGCATTTTTCTGTGCATGCTGTTAACAGGCTTATAGCAAATGAGTGCATGGTGTATTATCAAGCTTTTATAGCCTGAAGTGAAACACACACACACACATACACACACACACACACACACACACACACACACACACACATCAAATATACAGACGTGAGCGTATTACACACATGCTATCCGTCCACACAAACAAGCACATACAGTGGACCCATGCCGATTTATACTCTGAAGCATTTACGCCAGCAAACACATAAATAAAAACACATGCTGACAGTCTTCTAGCACACACAGACACACACTGCCATTAGTATTCTGTGGCACAGCGCTGTGAGGGCAGCAGAGGAGTATGATGAATATGTTTTTGGCACCGAGCAAAGAGACGGAGGAGAGGAGGGAATTGAAAGAAAGAGCAGGGGAAGGAGGAATGGAGGAGAGAGAGAGAGAGAGAGGGGGAAGAGGAGAGGAAACAAGAGATAGCAGGAAAGAGAGAGATGTTCCTAATGACTTTAGAAACTGACAGAAAAACAGCAACCCAATTACAGCTGCAGGACTTTCCTTTGTCTCTCTATCTCCCTGCATTTCTCTCTTTTCTCTCCCCGAGCTTGTGATGACAGATCACCTCGGTCAGAGCAAAGTCAAGCTTAAAAAGCTCTGTCTTTATATGAAAAATACAGCTGCAGCTGGTGAAAGTGTCCAGCACACTGGGGACCAAAGTCATGTCTACACACTGCCTCACACTCGGCGTGATGCAGAAATATTGAGACAGTTTCTCTGAGGTGTTTCCAGACCGGTGATGTATTTGTACTGTTATATGACATTAAACTTGTGGACATGTCAAAGGAGATCAGTTTGAGCTGTGTAGCTCTGAGACAAATCTATTGATGAAGTCATTGAAATAAGCATAATATAAACATGATGGCGTGCAGGTTTCCCTCCAGGAAACTAGTCAGCAGAGGAGATCAGTAACCACGTCCAATCACAGCCACTAATTAGTCCATCTGGTCAATGTCGACAATAAACTCACTTAAACTTGATGCCGACTCAACAGCAGATATTTTGCAGTTAAGGACAAAGGTTTATTAATAACGTGGCTCAGTTCTGTTCCCACTAAATGTCAGTGTGACGGTGAGGCAGCATGCTCAATAATAACAGCGCCCGGAAAACTAAATGGAATTCAGCCATGAGTAATTTATATATGTATAGTTATTTAAACTTTTTTAACTTTGTCATTTGTCTTCATTTCCTATGAAACCGCTTTTAATTGATCCTATTTTCTTTTTTCTCTTCGTCCACTCCTACCTTGTGCTGCTACTTTTGAACTGTTTTGTTTTTCGTTTTCACACTGTTGTTCCCGTTAGCTACCGTGCCAAATTGAATTCCTCCTACAGGGAATCAAAATAAAAGGCTTATCTTATCTTATCTTATCTTATCTTATCTTATCTTATCTTAAAGCAGTGTACTATGGGATCAACCAATCAATTAACCTCAGAGCTGAATTAGACAGATCCTTAAGCATCACATGTCGTTATCATAAAGTAGTTGCTAGATGACAGTTTAAACAGTCTCAATCCCTTGATATCAACAACTGTGTTGATCTTCAACCATCGTTTTATCACTACAAGTTTGTTAGTATATCGAAATGAACAATATTAAACTCCTCTTCATTTTGCCTGATATTGAGATTTAAAAATATTTCTGTTCTGGTGTATAAACATGATTGTTAAGCTGTCCATTCACACCTGGGCTCACGTAGCCCTAACAACCCACACGAAGGCCAGTTGGGTCGACAACTCACAAGTGGCCCTATAGAATTTTTAAATGAGGGTTTAAAGCCTGCAACTCTCCTCCGGTTAGTTAGAAACTGAAGAAGCCTCTTGAATGAAAGGTGAAACGGCTTCAAGAAACTGAAAGGAGTCCAGTTGCCTACGATACAGCACTTAGAAATACCATGACCTGGATGACTGAGAACCTTCATCAGTAGCCCAGTTTTATGGCCCAGATTTAAAGGCCCATCGTTCCAGCGCTGAAGCACTTCTTTAAATACGTGGCATTTGCTGTGTGATTAGTGCCACTGCTCATTTTCCCTGACACTCAAAAAGGATGATATTATATTTAATAAAACATTTAATAATTCCCTCTGACAGTATGGCTCGACCACTGAAGAGTGTTCTCTATGTAGGATCACAGAATACAGTTCATTGTGTAGGAATGAGTGGTAGAATATAGAATATAATATTTATAATAATGTTTCCATAATCACCTGAAACTAAGAATGATTGCGCATGCGTTAAATTAGAATATATTTTTGTTGTGTTTTTAGCATCCACTGTAGGGGACAATGAGATGAGGTGTATTCTGTTTGTTACAATCTGCAACCACACTGCTGGATGTCACTGAATCTTACAGACTGGACCTTTAATGGTTTACTGTGGAGGGTTCAACCACTAGCAGTACTAGTATAAAGTGGGCTTCACTAAAGAACAGGTACTTGAATATTTCCATTCTATATTACTTTATATTTTGACCCCACTATTTATTGAACATCTATGTTTTTTATGGCTTTTTATGTAAATATCTGAATACTTCTTTTATCATTGATAGAACCTGTTGACTGTACAACACACTTTCCTTCTGATAATGCAGGGAAAATGATTGCAGATGAAAAAGATTGCTTGCTTAGCATAGATATTAACAATCCAGGACCAAAATATAATAATAAAAAAAAAGAAAAAGAGGAGTTGGTGAGTCCAGTGTTTTATGAAGCAGGAAATGTATTCAGCACGTTTGTTAACCTTCAAGATGTGCACTGTGTGTTTTTGTTGAGGAACAGTGTAAAAAGCACTGTGCAGGGTGCATTTAAACATGTGAGATCTGTATCTGCTGGAGAAAATGTACATGAAGTGAGAGAGTCCGACTTTTCACCAACCTTCAACTAAGCATCTAGAGCATAGAGTTAAAGAGTGACCTCAAATCACAGCTGAGGTTGGTTTAAATGCACAGTGGCAAAAGTGTTATATATATAAATAAGGAAAAAAGTGAGGTATGCGTGGATGGACACCAGAGTCAAAACACAGCATGAATCACATCGCTGATTAAAGAAGCTCAAATCTGAGTTCTTGGGCAGAATTATCTTTTTGTTTTTGCTGCAGTGACAGTTTGTTTTGTTGTCTGTATAATCACCTGTTTATGCTGAGAAGTCTCATCATTGTATTTCATTACTGTTAAGGTATTTCATTCAAAACTTTATTTAAACTGGTATCCTTGAGGCTGCAATGATGTCGTGTTACAAACAAGTTAAAAATAGGACAAAACACAAATGAAAATCAGTTATATCCTTTATTATGGGGAGATCGCATCTTTGTAGTTGCAGCCCCAAAACTCTGGAACAAGTTGCCTTTACATGTTAAGCTGACCTCTGCACTGCCTGTTTTTAAATCTCAAAACGCATTTTATTCCTTGGCTTTTGATTCAGTATGAGGGTTGCCTTTCTTGTTCTTATGATCTGTCTTATTGTGTTGTTTTTAGCTGTTTATGACTGTTCAGCACTTTTGCCAACTGTTGTTGTCTCAAATCTGTTTTATAAATACGTTTGGATTGGAAGTATCAAAACGCTTAAAGGTGTTAAATACAGGAATTTTAGTTGCAAAACACTTTTAAAAATTGACCAAAATTATCAACAGAAGAAATAACTCTCCAGCATTACGTCAAATATGTATATGTCTTGTGTTGCAGGGATATTTATTGAAGCTAGCATGCTAGCCAGCTAGCCCCTAGCCAAATTGTAGCACAAGAGGTGATAGTTCAACAGTGAACAACACTAACAGTCCCCTGGTGCTCGAAGCTCCCAGTCTGGTCAGAATCAGCTAAAAAGACAGCTAGCTGCTAGATAAATGAGCTTACAAGCTAACGGTAGCTATAGTTAGCTGTAGCTAGTGGTTAGTCTGGTGATATGCTGCACTCTATTTGTTTGGACAATGAATTCTTAAATATTGCACTGCAGTCAGCCACGCCCCCATCACTGGATTATGTAAAAACATGATGGGCTGTGCCTGCTCAGGCCTGTGAGAGCTGACCAATCAGAGCAGACTGGGCTTATGGGACCTTTAAAGCAGTTGCGCATTTTAACGTCAGGCTTAGCCCTGCGTCTCCGAATTCAGCTCAGTTTGTGTCCATTTGCATGAGCTCAGATTAATTGGCTGTAGTTTACACAGTCTTTCTGCAGAGGTGCAGCAGTGTATCTCAAAAAGAAAGCAAAGAGCAGGGGCTACTGAGCGACCTTGACACAGAGATAACTTGTAACAGATGATCAGAGCAAACTCCAGCAAACAAGTGAGTGCGAGGTATAGAGAGGCATCGATCAGTAAGATTAAAAAGTGACTGGAAGGGGTGAAAGTGACAACATGGGCATAAAGGCAGCTGAGTAAATAGAGAAATCTCATATCTTGGTTGACAGGTGAGAAAGGGAAACATTTGTTCATTTTGTCCGCGAGCTACTGCACATGACTGGTGTAACATGTGTCACATAGCTGAGGAGAACGTCAGGGATGAGTGATCGTGTATCTAATCGTGCATGAATATGTAATTTGGCTCTGAAAGATTAAAGATTCGCCTTCAATTTCTAAAGACTAATATTATTTCTGCACACAGTCAGGTGTCAATGCGAAAAAAAAAAGTCTTGAGTCTTGCTGCATTAAATCCAACTGGCAGCCGATGGAAAGATGCTAAAAGTTGGGATGTGGAGCCTCTTTGTTTTGCTAAATCCAGTAGCTGCTGTATTTTCCAGTATGCAACCTCTGCGTAAGACTTGCATCAGATATTGTGGATTTCTGAACCCGCTGTTCAGGTGTTAGAAATGGTTTATAAAGTCTCTCACGCGAAGTAAGGCGACATCGTATAGACAAGCGAAAGAATTCATTGTTCAGTTGCTGTTCAAGATGGTGCGGGGGTGTTTAAAGCCTTGTTAAAACTGCATCCAGCCGGGCCTGATGTGCAACACTGTGATGTTTTCAGAAAAGAAGGGCGATGTGGGATTTTTTATGGATAAACATAAAACATATACAGAGCGCATTACGTCTAAAGCTCTAAGGTCTGAATTGTCTTGCCTTGGGTAAAACAACTTGTCCTCTGTGTCAGGAACAATACTTCCAGCCGCGTAGAAACTGAGGAGATTGTGTGAATAAATACTGGTTGGATTGTTCTTTATTTAAATCCAAGTAAAGCCACCAGCTAGCTAAATATATTCACACGTAGATCCTCTCCACAACCCCTGTAAGTCTTCCCAAAGCCAGAGATCTGAGGAGGTTTGTTGTTGTAGCCCGCAGCTACACATCGATCTATCAGGAACCTCACTGGTCCAGTTAATCACCTTATTCCTGGAGAGAGAGAGAAAGACAACAAGCCAGAGGCGAGAAAAGGTCCTGATTCTGTTCCAGTAATTCATTTTAATTGTCTGGGTTTCAGTGCTTGAAGATGAATTAACGGCTGATATTCACAGAAATTGAGTTTACTGTTTTTGTTTTGTTCTCATAATTGATGTAGCCATGTACAAAATTGACTTGGGGTTGACAGAGGGAGGAGAGGAAGATGAGAGGGGGAGAAAG
>OMLP01001296.1:16997-32482 GCA_900302685.1 Spondyliosoma cantharus
AAGGAGGGGAAGTATGAATGGAAATGAAGGACTGAACAGAGGCCAGGGTGAAGGGAGAGGGCAGGGAGGAAACAAGGGATGAAAGAAGAGAAGATAAAGAGAGAGGTTTTTTTCTCGCGCGCTTTAATGACAAGAAAGCCTCTGCGTGGTTCTCTGAGAGGAGAGAGGAAGAAAAGTGAGGGTCTGAAGAGTCGAGGTTTAAATGGGTGAATGGAAATGCTGGATAGTGTCTTCAAGTTCTATTGATTAGTTCTATTTATTCTGTGCTTTTTATTGTCTGATGTACTTTGGTCAGAAAAGTCTATAAAAATAATGTTTCATGTTATTATTATTGGTATTATTTTTCATAGCAGTTCATTGGTCAGTCAGTGATGTCAAGTCTGAGGACCAAGAATCCCAAAATACCAAACATACTGTAAAAAAAAAACATAATTATATTATCACTGTATATAATGTGGCTTTTTTTTAACAATGACAACTTATTTCACAAAATCTCACATTTCTTTTTAATATACTATTTTTGATAAGCTTAACAACTTCAATAACTCACTGACACGGGGAAAAACAATTTATTTTTATTATGTCAAGTGTCACATTTAATCCAAAGGTTTTCTATCATGTTGAGTCAATCTGTATAATTTGAATAATTAGATGTGTGATTTATTACAGGAGACAAAATAATTTGAAAAAATGCATAAACTCTTGCATTAATTTAATTTGATCAGAGAAGATTATTGAATTTATTCACACTGACTCAACATGATGGGAAAAATGTGCATTCAAAATAGAAACTTTATACAGATCTTTTGATGTAATAATATGTAATGGGCAAGTGTGGCTACACGATCATGAGCTGGAGGTCACACTGCTGCTCTGAATTCAGCTGACAGCCTTCATCACACCATCACCCAACTCACCCATTTCTTGTCTGATCTCCACGATCCAATAAAAGCAAATAAAACCCCAAAACAAACATCTTCTCAATGTAGGACTGCCTTTTACTTTAACTATAAAACTATAACATAACAGTAGTAGTAGTAATTAAAATAGCAGTGGTAATCTTACTTGTCTCATCTGCAGTGTCATTAAATATCTAGAAGATGGCTCTGAAGACAAAAGTGTATATTTAGAATGATTTATTTATTCATTTTTTGTGCTGTGCTTGCAAAGACAGGTCAAAAAAAAAATTAAATTGTGGCCACAATATAGCTATAACGTGCGCACGAAATACTAATTCATGACCACAAAATAGTAAATTGTGGCCATGAAATAAGTATAACGTGCGCACGAAATACTGGATATACCTGGATTCCTGGACAGCTGGGTAAGCAAATCGAGCGCACCTTCTCAAGAAACTGCAATAGCCTAAGTGATGTCCTTAAGAGTGTCTTTTCTTATTCTATTCTAGTCAATATCTTGTTATGCCGCATTTAGGCAGTTATTTAATTCGGCCTATAATATAGTGAACTTTTAATCTTCTGTGATTTTATTGAAGGACAAATGTCCAGAGAACACTACAGACATCTTCAGTAGTTAAGTCAGAGCAACCCTTGGCAACGCGATACATACAGTGAGCGCTACTGTAACTGCACGGCTTCGTTCGGTGGCATCATTAAACGCTGCGGCTCATATAGCCTATGTATTCCCTCAGCTGAGAGTCTGACACACATGATGCTACTTTCAAAGGAGATGATCAGTGAAAGCCACTGCCTAAATGCGGGATAACAAGATATTGACTAGATCAGAATAAGAAAAGACACTCTAAGGACATCACTTAGGCTATTGCAGTTTATTGAGAAGGTGCGCTCGATTTGCTTACCCAGCTGTCCAGGAATGATATTAATATTATTAATTAGTATTTAATTCGCACATTATACCTATTTCGTGGCTACAATTTAGTAATTTGTGGGCACGAATTAGTATTTCGTGGCCACAATTTTTTTTTTTTTGACCATGTCATGTCTGGGGCTCCGTACTATTGAACCACTAAATCCAATTGTTAATTATCAATCCGTTGATATTGATATTTTTTGGTTACATTACTTAATCTTCACTGTGTGTCAGATATTTATGAACACGATCAGTCAGACAAGAAGCACAAACACTGACACTCATCATGATGTTCATGTCGTATTCTCTTATATCACAGACACATTCATCGTGTTACAGTCTTTGATTCTATGGAAACACTTCCTGGTTTAATCCTGTATGTCTGTAAAAAAAAGTTGGTCCCACCCCCTTTAATAACTGACTTCTGCGTTCGGTTAAATAAATAGTAAGAAGTGTGCTGAAAATTCATACTGAATATATGAACATACTGTAACTGATGGTTTCTGTGTGTGTGTATTGACAGGTGTCTGACAAGCCCAAGGCCAGAGGCACGGCCCTAAGGTAAGACAAATGGCCACATTCTGCGTCGTAACACAGTGGTTCATTTATCTCAATGGCATATGTTTTGTGCTAAACTGTGGTATATAACAAAACATTAAATGTGAGAGAAAATGCAATTTAGATGTAGTCAAACTCAAGCATCATCCTTGTACATAGTCTGCTGGTCAGTATGTCTTCGGCAGGCTATAGAAAGTCAATGTAGTATGTTCCTTTCAATATCAACCAAACAGCACGCTATAAATAAATGCTCTCAGCCCTGAAAGCATACCTTTTGAGGCAGCCATGGTCAGTGTTGGATGATTCTATGGCCTTTTCTTCTGTAGCTGTTATTGGAAGAGCTGTTAAGGTCAGAGACGTCACTGGAACGTCCAGAGACACGTAACCTTCAGTGTGTGTGCGCAGATCTACGGTTTTACTAATTATCAGCCTATGATTTGTGAGATGGAGAGGCTCAGGCTAATGGATGCTGTTAAAGAGTCCAAGCGTGGATCAAAGATTCAGTCTGGCATAAGTAATGTTTGAAGGTTACTGCAGAAACAACCACTATTAAGCTTTCTGGAGGTGTAGTGGCTCTAATTCACAGAAGCATCTGCGATGGCAGGTGCACACTTGATAACCCCAGTCACCAGCCTGCACTCGCACACTCGACTCTGTACCACTAGAAATTAGGCAGCAGATGTCTTCTACGCTCACTATTAGTTTGTTAGTGCATGAATCTTTCCACAGGCTCCTGGGTGTTCACATGGGATCATGGTTCAAAGGAAGAAATATACAATCCTGTGTATCTTTATAAATAGTGTAAATGTACATATGCGGTATATAATGAGACAAGGTCACTGTGTAAGGTTTCCTCAGACTTAATTTTTTACTAATTTTAGTCTCATTATAGCTTCACACAAATGTAACATTTGACGTTCATCCAAAACAGAGAGCATGTGGCGAACATATGGGGGAGTATCAAGGTGGCGTGTTGTTGAAGTAAAAAGCTGTACTCTGGCTGCAGTATTAGATTTTTATTAAAGTTGCTTGGAAGTGTGTGGAACCTTTTTCTCTAACATTGCTTTGAGATGAAACATTGTACAGTACATTGGTACTTGAGTATTAGTATTTTATGCTAATTTCTGCTTCTATTCTACAACAATTCAGAGAGAAAATGGGATTTAAATGTAAAGTCAGTTGTAGTTATTTGCCATTATCATGCCACACTTTTCTAGAATATGATGCATTGTTTTATATTAAACATGTGTCACTGTGTATTAAATACATAAGTTCCACCTCAACTTGTTACAACATTTAAATGTAATATTAGATATTAATGCATCTATAATGACATTTAAATAATAAAACAGTGTAATACTGTACATAATTATTTTCACCATTAATTCGTAACTGTAAAGGTATGTTGCAGATAATATCTGCACAGTGTCTTAAAGGAGGCCTTTGCCTGAGCATAATACAAGTCTTGAAAGTGAAAAGTCCAAAGTCCAAAGTCTGCACCAACAGGAGCTCATCTCTCCCACAGAAAACACTGCTCCTCGTCAGTAGTCCCACCTTTAATTCTGTGACTTTGTGACATCACACTTCATCACCGTGTCACATATTTGTATAACTCATTTCCAGCAGATAGTTTGGCACGTAAGAATTAGTTTAGCAAAGCTGCTCTGTTGTTGTTAGTGGTGCTTGGTCAGGCGCATGTGAGCTGACCAATCAGAGCAGGCAGGGTATTTGGGATGGGGCCTTAAAGAGACAGGAGCTAAAACAGTGCTTTTTGGAAATTAAAGATTGTAAACCTATTCTAGTAGTAACCCAAAATAAAATTTTGAACCTGAAAATTAGCATATGTCACCTTTGAATAAATTTGTAAATACAGGAATATTACTTTTATTATTATTATTAAATGTAGCATCACTACTTTTACTTAAAGTTGAATTTCTTGATCTTTGCCCACATGGGGCCAGCAAAATCAAGCTATGAAGACAACACTGGCATATTGGTACATTGTACACTTAATATAGCAACTTGTTTCCTGTTTACACATCAGGCAGACACAGAGCAATATTTATTTATTCATTTGGAGTCATGTTTCTGTCCACCTGAAGTACAATATCCACTCTCCCTTAAGTTCTGTTTTTGGTCTCCTCCAACCCATTGAAATATCTGGCTTGATAGCTGCTAAATGCTCCACTGTGGTCTGTTTGCTGTAGAGCAGGTAGTGAACAGTTGGTTTCTCAAAGCATGCCTGGTATAAAAAAAAACACATTATTCCATATTTTTGTTTTATGTACTGATACAATAATCTAATTTAAGCTAAGACATCGATTTTCATCATCTAGTTTACGAGAACTTCAGTGGAAAAAAATAAATCTAACCAGCTGGAACGTAGATGTAAGACTGTTTATAATAGCCGTTCTTGTTTTTGTGAATTCTATCATTCCTCTTTCCATTCTCGACAATCACATTCTGTGTGTGGGCTACACATTGTGCTACATTATTGTCTTCCTGTAACATCTTGGGGGAACATGTCACCTAATTAATCATGAGAGGAAAAAAAAAATGTTAGCCGCATTTGTAACATCACAGAACATTGGTGAGAATTCATGTAAACAGCTGATTTTGGCGCCAAGATCAATTTTTCACAACTTCATCTTTTTTTTTTTGCTTGGATTGTGTTGTAAAGCCCAGATCGGCGCATAAGAATATAAGAATCTTTTATAAATGAGGCTCGTTGTGTTCACAGTCTGAAGACATTAGTATGCAAGTCTGGAGTGTGACTGTGACTGTGTGTGTGTGTGTGTGTGTGTGTGTGTGTGTGTGAGAGAGAGAGAGAGAGAGAGAGAGAGAGAGAGAGAGAGAGTGCTGTGTGTCTGTGTGTGCCCCAGGCCATGTGTTACTCTGCTACCGCTAATGAGCCCATTCACTCTGCAGCCCAATCTACTCAACACCGCACACACACATACACATGTCCGCGGGGACGCTGGGACTAAAGATGCTGCGAGCGATCCACTGGCTATATCCCCCATGGAGCAACACATACACACACACATTTTCACACACACACACACACACACACACACACACACACACACACACACACACACACACCTCACACCATCCATACAGACACACACGTTTTTTTTCTGTTTTTTTTTTTTTTAATTCTTGCTCTGACAACCTCACCCACATACCAATCGTTATTCTGCCGCCACACACACACACATACACACATGCAGCCACCCACCCCATCCATCCCACCACCATAGTATATATTCAACCCTATCATTTTTATGTTTCTGCTCAATAATCTTTAAGTCTCTGTGCGATCTGCTGCTCTGTATTTTTTAATACATTTTATCCACGTGCATCTTTCATCATATAGACTCTGGTGAGCAAAAGCTGCCTGGAGTCATGTAGATTTGTCTCCTTACTCTAATTATTTTAGTACAATAGAATTAGTTATAGAAGGAGTTAGAGTGGAGTTGGTAATCATAGTCGGAGTAGTATCATTATAGTTTTATGATTGATGTTATTTTAATCAGTGGTGCTGTGAATTATATTGAATACAGAGGATGTGGATCCCTTTATAGAGACTGTGTGTTTGTCACTGCACACATGGTTAATTTAGAAGATGATATATTATAACTCAACAGAGATTATTGTGCTGACATTCATGATCAATTATAAAAGAAACAGACTGGTACCAGTTGTCAAGTCAGTGTGTCCTGTGCTCTGAACGCCAACAGCAAAACTTTGCAGAATGTTTTTGGAATAGGAGAAGAAGCTAGTTTTAGTCAAGAGTATATGTAATAGCAGTAAAAGTCAAGTTGTGTTGAAAGTAAACACAAATTCACCCTGGCCATCACATATTGAATGTGAAGGAAAAAGGTGAGTTCAACTTGAGCGAAAAAAGCTTTGCTTGTTCTGCTGCTTTATGACACCAAGTCATTCATGTACAGAAACGATGGGAAAGCAGACAGTAGAGATCAGTCAGACGCCGTCTTCAAATGGAATTCGTGAGCTTAACTGGTGTTTAAGACACGGGTGGTCATGTATATGATTGCTTGGCATTCGAATGGTTACCGCTGCTCTGCAAAGGCCTCTAGAAACCACCGAAGTTCACAATTAACAGTGTTGTCATAAGCACCCGAAAGTCATGCCTGAGGGAAGGTAACAATATAGTGTTACACATATAAATAGTACTTGATTAAAAGTCTGAAATAAAATGATAGTAAATGTACTGAAGTAACAGAAGTACTTTTATGGCTAGTATGTGTACTTAAAGGGGCACTATTTTTATATTTAAAATATTAATGAGGTAATATTACAAACTCAGAAATATATATTTTTTCCATAACTGAATAAACAAGCTGTTCTCAGAGGAAAATAAGGTCCCAGAACACTGTTTGAACCGTGTAGGTGGCAGGGTCTGCCAAATATAAACAGAATAAGTTTATCAGTTGTTTATCAGTTTATTCAGTCATGAAAACAAAGTTTATTTAGTTTGTTTAGGCATATAAGGATCCAGTTTTCTGCATTTTTCTGATAATAATAATCAGTGTTGTGTTTTTTTAAAACAGACACGAGCACAGACTGAACTCACATTCACATGGTTGCTGCATATGTTGCTACTAACTAACTAATGTTTGTAGCATCAGTACACCGGGGTTTTCTGGGCAAATAAACACAAACTCCAAAAACACTTAAGTCCATCCATCCATCCATCCATCCATGTTAAAAAATAACAAAACACACCACACCAGCTAACTGCTAACAAGTCAGTCAGAAAAATCAAGCTAACTGTCCTGTCAACTGTCAGTTAGCTAACGGCATTTAGCATGATAGCTAGCTTGGTTGCTAACAGGACAGTTCACATAATGTATTTAATTGACTTATTTTTACCATTGACTCTGTCATAAGCCAAAACTAACAGCGACGGCTAAATAAATCGCTATTGTGCAATGCAGATACTAAGCAACAGTAGTTTCCTCTGTTTAAAAGATGAAACATGAATTGTATCCTAATTTTTTGTCTGTTTAAAACTGGTGTGACTCAACCTTTAAGGTCACGTTTACTGGAGTATTCTGAGCAGTGTCTACATCTGTAGTTTAGCTTGTTAGGCCTGGTGAAATCAGCACAGATAGAAATCAGCTACCTGAGGAGGCCCTGAAGATGCTGACTCATTCTTCTTCTAACCAGGGGGTGTTGATAACTGTAAAACAGCAAGGACTCATGGGTAAAATGTTGACCAATTCAAGTCCACATTTCTTAGTATATGAGAAGCACTTTCATATACCAGATATGATACCTGAGACAAAAATAAGTTTATTTTTCAAACAGTTATGTGTATCTATAGAAAAAATGTAACTGAAGGAAAGAACAATACATCTCAAAGCGCTTCTGCTGTAATGTAACTTTGTTCACAGTCATGATCAATAATACATACCAACATGTTGGTGTGATGGACAACACAGGCAGGTTAAGCCATACGGACACACATAGTCAGGGCCATCAGGTGTGACACGAGTTCAAATGTGATGTACTTCTTCAAACGCTGTCACTCCTGCTGCTGCCAGGGAGCATTACACTACATATATAGCAACGGAAACCTATTATACCCTTCCCCACAGTACTGCCCCAGGCAAACACACACATACACACACACAATCACACACACACACAACCACAAATACACTTATGCAGACATCGTGGATGCTGGAAACCACCTGCAACTGTTCTTTTGATAATGTGCAAAAGTTTTATTCGATTAATTCATAATTTATGACACACAAGTATATCTATAATATAATCTATAATACATGCACTGTATGATTTTGATGTCAGGGTACAATTTTATTATTATTATTATTATTATTATTGTTTGTTTAACTTGACTAATTACACAATAATCCCCAGTGCAGCATGCAAGACGATTGATTTCCAGGGTGAGATGACTGAAACACATAACACAACACCTGACACAGACAAACAATGCAGTCATGTAGTGCGTCTGTGATTTCTGCTTCCAGTTGTACAGCACTGAATAACAATCACACTTCCCAGGACTGTCTTTCAGTATTTTATTGCAAGGCACCAGAAATTACATCAGCATGACTTCCCTGCAATTGAAAACAATTTATTCACAGGGTCGTTCTATTATAAATGCCCTGTGCAACACCATGAAGGGAGTCACAAAATGCTCCATGCCAGCCAGAAAAGGCCCCAAAGGTGGGTGCAGGTAGACAACAGCCTTACAACAGAGATTTCTCAAAATGTAAACTTAGAAATAGATCCACCTAGTATCACATATATGTGTAACACATATAAGTTATCTTATGAAACAGTTGCTATATTTCCTAAAAATATAGAATATTCCCTTTAGTTTCAAACTACATGAAAGACATACATCTCATTATAATATAGTAGGAAATCTTTGGATGTCATCAACATAACACTATGTTATGTTAAACTGTATTTCTGCTTCACAAAGACTCCCAACACTGTAGAATGGCCCCTTTAAAAATGACATTAAAGAATATTTTTTTAACCTGATTTACATCTGGTATTAAAAAGAGATCTCCATCTGGATACATTATCAAAATGAAAAAAAAAAAGATCAGATCTTGTCTTTGTGTTTACACCTGGTGTGTTTAAGACATGACTTGATCCTTAATCAGATCAGATCTCTGTCCTCAGTGAGGATTTTGAAGCGGCTGCAAGTCAGCCCCACACTCCCTTAATAAAACATGACATTTTGTGGGTTGTTGAGTTTGGGGAAACTATAAATTTGTCAAACTGTGGCTGTGACAGATGTTAAGATGTTGTCCTTTTTTCATAGAAAAATATTGAGTCAGATTGTCCAAGTGCATACTTTGTTTACAGCAGATCAGCTGCACAGATGAGTCGCGCACACAGTTATTCCTCACTGTGTGTCATTTATTTTCCACCCACATCACTTTAATTTTTCACACAGTTCTGTTAAATCAAAAACCTTTTGGCACTCGTGGCACATAATAGATGTTTTATCCATAACTAGAGCCATGTTTCTTTCAGCTTTCTTGCTCACTCTCTACACACCCACCTATATTTTACTTAGCAAAAACAAATATCTGTATCAATGTCATGATTATCCAATCACATTCCCTTCACGACATATTCAAAGCATGCATTATCATGCGTTTTCCTTATTATGATGACTTGATATAGATCGCATTTAATTAGGTGTAAATGGTGTGTTTAAGTCCATATTGTCTCTTCATGACATGCAGAGATATCAAAATGACTCCGGTGTGTGTCATTGAATAATTAGTCTCAGTCTCTTCCAGGGGTGTTAAACTGAGTCTTCGCTAAACCTACCTACCTAAATCTTTGAGAGATTTTTAATAATTACCGCAATAACATACACACTATGTACATATAACACACATGCATACATTGGATTGTAATGACAGATGTGATAATGATGGATGTGTGAATGGTATTCCTCCACCTCTCTCACAATTATGCACACGTGTCTTGTTAGTGGGTCAGATAGCTTCATATATTTGGCACACTGCGACGGGGTAACTGCAATAACATGGTAAATCCCCTCAAAATGCTCCACGTATCACAGGTTTACACGCAGCGCGGAGTGGGATAAAACAAGCACACACGCGAGTATGCATGCAAACACATGCACACACACACACTGGAGTGTTCACACACATGAGAGTGTGAGTGATTGAGAGGGAGACAGAGAGAGATTGTAAAGCCAGCTGTGCGGCGGGAAGCCCTGCCAAGTGGAGGGCAGAACCAGCGAGCTGAAGGCAGATGATAAGATGACACATGAACTGAGCCCAGATGGCCCGCACATCTTCACTTCACATTCCCGTAATACCCTTGTGATTCTACATATTCTCACTCAGTTCTTCAGTCGTCTTAAGAACCCATATTTACCTGTTTTTGGGGCCTGATCCTCCTGCTTCAACTGCTTCACACTCTGCTACACTGTTACATCTTGTCTCTTCTGGCTGCAGTTTATCTGAGCCGCGGCCTCTCTGGCTCCGAGCCAGCCGCTCCATTGTTTTTAGAGGCTGATCAATTCAGTTTTCCAGCAGCAGCGAATGAGAGGAGAGACAGAAACTGTAACTGTCTATTGTCAGTTCATTGTCCTCCTTATGTTCAATTTCTGTTGGTTAATTAATGGTGACACGGCCCAAACTGAGACGTACAGTGTTACATAGACGGACCCTGGAGGGTTTAGAAGAGCAGGCGAGGAAAACATAACGATTAAACGATGCTAATATCGGCTTCTTTTACGAAATCATGTATGAAAAATGGGGCAGTACAGCATGTATGAATATATTTTACACATCCATCAATTTATTTTCACACTTTAACCAGGGATCATAGCAAACAACATCGCTGAGAGTGTGATCAAACATTTATGTATGCAGGGCTGCAGCCAAGATTTTAGATAAACTAAGGTCACGAATTCCCCCCTAGCACAACAACACCCACCTCATTCATTTTTTACTTGACTCATTCATTCTTGACCACACTCTTTAAAATTTAACAAAAATCAAAAAATGATGGACTACATTAAGGTTGTATGTAATTCTGCAAGACAATACTAAAGAATGTAATGTCTTTACCTGTGTCTTATTGGTTGGTCGGATGATTTGTTGGTAAATTGGTTGGTTGGTAGATGTTTTTGTCTAATACTGACCATTTGTAAGAAACCTAAAACTTCCTTACAGAGGACATAAACTTTGCAACAATAGCAGCTACAGTTTGGTATGTATGTTATAATAAAGTTGCTCAAAGTTTCCTTGTCTGTAATCCTGTAAGTGTCCCTGTTGGGTGATGTTACCATTATATTTTTGCCTGAAGGCAGCTTAATATATAATCTAACCCTGCCATGTGTAGGAGCACAGGTTTTCAACATCTTCTTAATGTATTTCTAAAGAATTTAAAATCAGACCCATCATGAGCTTCAAGAGATATTTTCTAAAGAAAAACAGCGGGGATGGTGCAGGTTGAGGAGTTCACAAGCGAAGGCAAGAGCCTTCAGGACACAATCAATAAATACAGGTGGTAGACAAGAAATTTGCTCATGTCAAGGCTGAACATGCAAAGCATCAGACTAAAGAGGGAAAATGGTCCTGACATCCCGTCTCCGGTGACCAAACAGTCCACTAAAGTCTTAGGAGCAGAGTAAAGTGGAGGGCAAAGTCTGCCGTGACCTGCTACCACATCCTGTGAGAGGAAGATTGAGTCAGTGTCGTGATGAGCAAGCAGCAGCTCTCACTTCATGTTTGTTACAGAAGAAGAAGAGGAGTTAAAACAGTGACAGTCTGATGTTTGATCATTCAGTTAAATAGTTATTTGATTTTCGTTTTAGAATATAATATTTCAAGATTAAATACAAGGTATTTTTCTTTTCATGGTCAAAAGTTACGAGTGAAACGTACTATTCACTTGAAAACAGAAATGAAAAAAGGCCTGTTTCATATACTGAGACCGAATGTGATCCTTTTTAAATTACGAGACAAGAACATCATATCTAGGATCTCACATGTGGTGATCAGTGTTGCTTTATCTCAGGCTTAAATATCCTTGGAACCTGACTCTTATATGATTTTAGAAATGGCTAAACAAAGAAAATTTGACTCATACAGTATACCATTCAAAATCTCCCCATGACTGCTTTTTCTTTTCTTCATGATGACCACGACTATAACCGTGTGAAATCTGCACAGCTTTTGAGAAAATGACTGGGAAACACCATTCATAATTTTCCAGAAAACTGTAAAATAAAATAACATTTCCAATTAAAACTTCAGCTAACAGTTTTAAATCAATCAGTCTAAAATCATATAAGAGTAGGATTCCAAAGACATTTTATCCTGGACTAAAGCAACACTGCCTGGCACAAGAGTATTCCTCCATCTGGTGCTCTTGTCTTGTAAATTACCACATTTGGGCCCAGAATATGAAAAAACAGGCTCTTTTTTTTCATTTCAATTTTGGAGTGTTTGTTGTTGTTGTTGTTGTCTTTGTTTAACAAAATGAAAAATGAAAATCAAACTTTTTTTTTTTTTAAGATTTAGCTCATCCCGTTTGACCATGAAAAGGAAGAAAATGTTGTTTTTAAATTCTGATTTCTGTATTTTAAAACCATTTTTTTTTTTTTTTACCTTAAAACAGCTTCAGAACCATGTTGATGGTACTGTGTCTTGTTATATGGTGAAAGGTGTTTCTATCATTTGTTTCTGGACTATTTAACTTCAGTGAGAGGGTTTTTCAACACATGGCATTGTTATGGCGTAATGAGTCTTGTTTGTAGTTGGCACCTACATTACTTCTGAGACATTGTTACACACCTGGGATTTGTATTTACAACAGGAATGTTGCACTCAGAAACTGTGGGGGGCGCTAAATCACAAAATGAATCAAAATTCAAATTTCTACATAATGTAGCTTTAATAACCACTCAATTTTTCCAGTTTCTGAAGAGAAAAAAGGATGTTTCAGTCAGTGTATCATACAATAGTTAATTTTTTTTCTTCATTATTTAGTCCAAATCTTAAATTAAATAAGCTTAGCCTACAAGATATATGTCTGGAAATGCAGACTGGGCCTTTAACTCCTTTAGGTAATACACAGTTTTCTATGCTGGTGTACTTAAACAGTAACAAAGAAAGCTGAATTCAATTAATTTCACTGTAGTCTCCTTAAGTTCAGTTCAATTCAACTAGAACATAATGAGGACTGATGAGATAGGGCAGGATGGAAGGAGCAGGAAATGTAGCTGAACGCTGACTCAGTTGGAATTTGTGCTGACTCGTAATCGAGTTTAATTATTAATCTCAGTTGCTTTGTTGAATTGCTATTTGCTAGTTAGCAGAGTTATAGGACCACATATCAATCAGTCTTTTGAAGCTCATAATGTTATTACCAGGCATTCAGACTGAGAGCAGATGAATGAAATATGATCCAGGAGGTCCAGCCTGACTGATAGATCGCTGCACAGTGGCTTATAATGCTTTGAGGTGGGTAGTTATAGCAGAGACAATCATTTCATCCTCTGTTTTTTGATGCATATGAGGTGACCGGTTGTAATTTGATTGGCCAATGAAGATGATGTTTTATATCCTCGGCACTCCTGCTGTATCATACCAGTTGGCTCATTGAATTGAATGAGAGGAGTGACTTTAGTTTCAGGTCAATATCCCCTTTAACTGATAACAAAAGTGAGCTGACCTGCATTCAGACAGCAGTAACTCTCTCAGGTGTGCTGTAAAAAGTGACTCGACCTTGTCGACGGTACCAACCATGAATACCGACATGATTTGAAAGTCACAGCGTACCCCGGGTGTTGCTTCTGGCTCAGCTGTGGCCCGTAAGTATGTGGGTGTCGTGTGGATCTTGTGAGGCCCACTGGACGTATCGAACCCACAGATCACTTTGTTAGGGTTGTAAGGCTTTCATTTCCCCTGTTGTGCTTGTGATTTTATCACACAAATAAACAGACAGACACCAAAGCCTCCACCGGAGCCTGAAGATCTGACAAAGGCTATTTTGTAAGTCTTATCTGTGTTACTTATGCAACATTGACACAGGCGCACACACAGAAAATAGAGAGTGAATGCTGTGCGTCCCAAATAAGCAAAAGACCTGCACTGATGTGTAAGATGTAGACAAGACAGGAAGGCAGCTGTATGAAACAGTGAAGAGGAAATTGTTTTTGATATATTGTTTATATAATGTTTTCTGTTATGTGTTTTCCTTTGTTTGTTTATGTTTTTACTTTCAGACAAACAGAAATTTTGAATGCATGAATGCGGAAACAAAGCATGTCGACAATATGTGGCTGATAAGCAAATGAGAGCTAAATGAAAGATACGAAAACACCTTTTAATGTGTGAAACTTTGCTTTGTGGACACAGAACTACAGTATAATAGCCCAATAACTAATTACAAGGACAACATATTTTAAATATTTTACTAATAGATAGAAATAGATTCACTTCTGGATAAAGTTTATATGTCTTAACTTCAACCAAACTTCACAGAAATGCATCTAAAATGTCCAGTAAAGAGCCAGTCTGTCAGTCTGCACCAGCTGGCGCTGCATTTTAATTTGGCACCGACGCCGGCATTAAATTATTTTCGACGGCTGATGGCTGATTCCTGAGAAGAGGAGAAAAAAAGAAGGAAAGCGAGCCAGATGTAATGCTTTCACTCACACACTCATCTCCTTTCATCTTGTTCCTCCAGCACATACTGTTTATGTTGCCAGAATAAAATAGGCTAGAGAGCACTCAACTGAAAATCCCATTGAGAGGGAAAGACACTCATACTTTCGTTTAACTTCACACAGCGCTATTTAAACAAAAACATATCAGTGTGGGAAATACGGGCTTGTTTCATGCTTCCAGTCAATCTTTTTTTTATTTTTTGGCAAATGAAAGGATGATATGAAATGGCATAAAAAGAGAACCATCAGATGTATTAAATGTGCCTTGCCTGATTTTGGCTAGCATGTACAGCACATTGGAGAGTTTCCGCTCATCGAGTTAAAGGGGCTTCTAATGTTGTAAACATCCAGTAATAAGATGACAAATACACTGAGACCAGAGATCGCTCATTCTACTAACCGCTCTAGGCTCACAAGCTCATACAGGACAAAGCTAAGCAATCAGAGAAATCCTTTTCCTATCCAGCTTTTGCAGCTCTAATGACAAGTGAGAGTGGCACACTTCTACAGAGCAGACACCTTGATTTCTCGCCAAATGTCTTATGGACAAAGTGGGTTAGCCCACCAGAGGAAGTGATTTGTTTCCCGGAGTTAAAATGCAGGCTCTCATCAAACAATAAGGTGCTTTGGATGAAAAGTATCCGCGAAATGGTGTTATTTTGTGTAGCAGTTGGACTGTATCTGTGAATCATCGACTGGCTGCACCTCCTCTCCCAATTAATGTGGATTCAGTCAAGTAGAATTTCAGATTTTCAGATTTTTATTCTCCAGTAATAAATAATATGGAAACACTCGGATGATAATGTACAGAGCTGTAGCTACCAGTTAAGACACTGAGGTCATGTCTCCTGTATGTTGC
>OMLP01001299.1:0-27157 GCA_900302685.1 Spondyliosoma cantharus
AGACATTGTAACGAAAAATATAAGTCCCTCTCAGAGAGACGCTTCGCTCTGACATCTCGGAAGATGACTTGTTGCCTAATCTTGATTGACGAAATCACCTAAATATTGAGCCATGGCTTCTGAAATAAATTCTTGCTGGCAGTTCTTCCTGGTTTCTCCTTAACACAACTTGGGCTTCTGTTCACAAAAATCTCACTATTTGAAAAAAAAAACTGATGTAATGCTGTCAATGCAGCCATTGCAGTCGTGCTGCCAGCTGAGGTGATCAAAAGGACTAATTTCTAAACAGTTTGTAAGTATGAATAATTTAAACGGCAATATATGGAACCATGAGGCCCTGGTTTAAAAATACCATCATTCCCCTTTAACAAGTGAAACCACATATAAACAATATACAAGTCCTTTTCAGTCAGCTGAATCGATTTCTTTCCAACTCAGTCACTCGTAATTACAGTCCAAACAGCGGCACATAAATGTAGAGTTCAGTGACATTCTCTATTTCACAACATAGCACCATCCACCAACCTGACTGTGGGCTTAATCAACCACAGCAGATGACGAAACCAGTGTGGGAGTGCGAGGCTGGATTAGTCATAAAACCCACAACCCTAAAAAACTGCTGATGTTGCACAAAATTCTGTCACCACAAAACTTCACGCAATTTTCCTATACTCGCCTCCCACAATATAAACTTCTGCTATAGTCATCCTTCCTTTCACCGTTTGAAAACCTAATATACCACTTTCCCTGCTACACTCTGTTAGAGAGTGACACGTTGAAAAAGTAATTTGGCTGACTTCTGGTGGTGTGCGACCCCTTCACACACCGGAACAGACGTGTGACTGCAGAGCAGGTGAAAAACTTGGCAAATTAAAACAATCGTTTCTTCATTGCTGAACAATAGACGGGCTGAACCTTCCCTCTGAAACCAATTACCACCGTTACTGGAGCCACAGCTTTCCTGCTGAGTGGGCACTTCCCCCACAGGACATCATGAGGTAGTGCAGAGGTAGCGCAGGTTTTTCACTTCAGTGTCCAATGATTTCACTCATTCATTTGTTAGACAGTGTACAATTATTTTTTTGCAGCAGATACAGTAAAAAGCTACGTTCTATCTGTTGTCCCTGGGAGTTGTCCCAACAATTGCCTGAAGAAAAAGTGCCGTTAATGAGGCTTTTTACTTACACTATTCAGCCGACAAACAATAGGAGAGACATACACACGTACACTAGGGGATATTATCATAGAAGATGAATGTGCACAATCCATGTTTGCATATTTCATGTTGGAGACATCCTTGCATCCTTTGCTCTTAACTGTATCACTTATTCTCCTCTTGAGTACATATGTAAGCTGTGAATAATGTAAAAGCCAGTCTCTGCCTCTTTACTTCATTCTCTCTGTCAGTCCTATCTGCCGTGCCTTTCCCACCTGCCAGCTATTCATATCACTCATACGGCGGGCTGCTCCTCGCCTGGAGCTATCAGTCCGCGGGAAAAACGCACAGTCCGCCCCTGGAAGAAAATGTGGAAAGGTTTACTTCAGGAGTCAGAAGTGTTTTGGTGAAGTGAAGCATAAAAGAGCTGTTATAAAATAGTCTGAAAATATATAGCAGCATAGATGGCTTAAAGGTGAACCAGCGGGAGATAAGGGAGGAAGAGGGGATGAGATGGCAGACACAGGAAACAATAGGAAAAATAAATTTTGACATCAGCATAAGGTGTAACAATAGAGCAGATATGGAAAAAACAACAGAATGATACATTAAAGCGGGGGCTGAAATGTATCTGATTGCACAAAAAAAGGAAGAAAATGCTGGGAGGCTCTCGTAACAGGCGGAACATACATCTCTGGCTCTTTCCTCTAACATCTTGCAGATCTTTGCATTTAAGTGGCATAAACAGGGCTCTTGCCAGGCCAGACAGGGGGCACGACAGCAGGGAGGTGCCACTCCGCTTCCTGGCACCGACTGCTCTGCAGAGTCACGACAAAACACCGTCGAGGCACAGAAGAGAGGGAGCGTGTGTGTGTGTGTGTGCGTGTGTCTGAGAGAGAGTGTATGTTCTTATATTACAACAGAGTCAGGCGGCAGGACACGACAGCTGTCCCTTTCATGAGTGGTGCTGCATGAGGCTTGTTTGGTGTTGTCTGTCAGCAGGTCTTATGACTCCAGTTGCTGAGTTCAATTGAACACAACGCACCTTATCCTCGTAGCCTGTAGCGCTGCAGAACAAATGAAACTGAAAATCAACCTGATCTCTCAAGAAAAAAACAACAGAGTGGTTCCGACGCCTCAGCGCACTCGTTAATAAAGCACATTTCTCCTTAAGCCACAGCAATTCTGACAGGTTTAGAAATGATACAACCAACACCAGTGGCACTCAGAGAACATGTGATTGCATGTACCGTACAATATGTGCATGTGCACATTCACGTGGCCTATATTTATTTAGAGAACATGTGGTGAAGCTACAGTGTGTACATCTTCATGCTAAATGTGCAAACACCAAAACCTTCCAGCACTGATCCTGAGGTGACAAAACAGGTGTCTTTACACATGCCAATATACAGGCTAGATGTGAGGTTGTTGTTTTTCTGCACACACTCACGCTGGTGCACACATGTATATGCGATAAACAAACACACACCCGTGCCATGTCTCTATCCTTGCCTGAATCTCCCGTGTTGGCATGTCAACACCACCAAACCCTGGAGTGTGCACCATCTGTCTGCTCATTACTCACCACACATCACGGAGCATGAGCACACACACACACACACACACACACACACACACACACACACACTCACACAAACACAAACACAAACACAAACACACGAGTATGCACGGCGCAACATCAGTACAACACATACATGCACAGACAACGCTTCAGCTATAAATCCTAAATGACATGAGTGACAGTGCAGCTGACAGAAGCTCTCCAAAGCCTCTGCAAGCATCTCCTCTCTCATCATTCTTTTACTGCTGCAGCAAAGGCTTTATCAGTGCTTTATGGAAGTGGTATGGTGGACTCAGCGAGCAGGCAGACAGATGGGCAGGGGGAGAAGTGGATCAGATAGAGAGATAGACAGGCAGACAAGCCCACACACGCAAAAAGGATGTCTTAAGTGTTTCCTCCATATCCGTCGAGAGAGGTGGACCACCACAGCAAGATACATTCGTATATTTTAATCTAGATAACAAAGAAAAAAGAAAAAAAAAACAGAAACAAGCATAAAAACCTGGGCATAGAAGTTGCCCTTTAGTCATTATCAGATATCTCAATGTAAACAATATTGCCACAATCACTTAAATAAAACTAAGACCAACCGGGATAGACTCGCTGCCGCCACTGTTGCACAACAATAACAGAGGAAACACTGGTGTTATTCATTTTCAAGCTTGTGACATTTACTCTAGACTTCAAATCAATAATCAATTAAGCAAATGTAGCAGCCACCAGGAGTGGGCTCTGCATGCAATTATCGGGATCAACCAGGCTCTATCCACGCAGGAAACAGGGGAGCTCACTGCAGGTCGCTTTGGTACAGGTGGCAGGTGCTCAACCCAACTCCTGCCCCTTTTATGATTCTTGTTCCTGACGTACTTTCACTACTCATCAATTCCCCTTCTCTTCTCTTCTCTTCTGTTCTCTTCTCTTCTCTTCTCTTCTCTTCTCTTCTCTTCTCTTCTCTTTACCCTGTGAGAACTATATTCACTTTTTTTCTCTTCTCATCTCTGTTGTGCATCTGAGGTCTGTGTTTGCTGGCTCGGCTCTTAGAACCAGTGTGTGTATGTGCTTGTGTGTGTGTGTGTGTGTGTATGCGTGTGTGTGTGTGTGCGTGTGTGTGTAGCCTTGAGTCTTCTGAATGTTCACCCACACACTCATTGTTCATTATGCATCCTTCTCTTGAATCTGTGTACACAGTAGAAATATGATGACTGTAAATGCCCTGCTCAAAAATGATGACTGAAAAAGGCATGGGTGCAAAAGATGAGCATAGTAGAGATTAAAATACAAGATGATTAAACGATAGGGATGCCCGAGCCAACTCCAACTCTTCCTGATAGAATGTTTCAACACGCGGCATCTGCCAGTTCCGATGGTCAAACCCCCATCGGTGCTCTGTTTCTAAAATTTAAGATCCTGTCCCTCAGTCAGATAACATGAAGCCAAGGACTGCTGTGGCAACACAGAATGAGTAAGTATCCGGCCCTGAGTGAATGAATAGTGGCCCTCAATATTAGAATGATATTGACGTAGAAACTGACGTTAATGTAGGTCGGTCACACAATGGCCGATACTCGATCGGCTTAATATGTCACTGTCTACCTGATATTGATCCAGTGGATCAGATTGGTTGCTGTTTATTCATTCATATACATGTTACCAGATGTGACAGCATTGTGCAGCTATAGTTACAACATTTCTACAAAGAAATGTGTGTAGTTGAGATCAAAATGAATTCGAGCATGGACACGGTCTGAGCAGGGGGCCGGAGGCAGGAGGTGGCCCCCACATTTTACATCTCTGATCATTATTTTAATGTATACTCATACTGTTTATATTCATGTAGAGGAAACTACCGCAGAAGTGGTTTTGACTTCTTTGCCTGGTGTCAATATGTCTGCCTGTCTGCCCGTGGACAGATCTCGATGGCGCAAGGTTTAAATGAAGGCAGAGTTCAAAGACGAATTTGGTGCAACCCTCATGCAATGATGTAGTAATGATGACTACTGAGAAGTCACAGTCTGTGGTCTCTAGTTCATTTATCTTTATTTATTATCATTATCTAATTGATTCAAATAGCCGTTAGCTACAAACATATCTAACATGTAGACATGGGACAATATGAAAATGTCATGTTACGATTATCCAGTCCAACATAATTCCCATTCACAATTTTATACTGATCATCTAAATGTTCTTAAAACTTTAAAATAAATACTAAAATTGCACTAAATTGTACTCGAATCGCTTAAACACTACATTTGTGACGTGATCATGACCATTTAAAATGTAATTCTATTTCTGAGATCTAAGATATCTCCTCTTCTTCATGACAACTGGCTTGTAACAGCTGCAACGAAATAAGCCAAAAGTACAGACAGGCCTTAGACTGCCAGTGGCATTAATTAGAGACAAGCCTCAGCATCACTAATAAAGAACATGAGGATGTCCAAAAAAAAAGTGAAAACAGAGGCAGCTTCACAAATGCAAAGCATGGTGGTAGAACAAGAATGGCAGACAAAGGTTGAAACAGAACAGGACAGAACTAAGTAGAAATAATTCAAAAAAGGGAAACACAGCAGAAGTGACTAAATGGAAAGGGCAGAGAGATAGATGACAGGATTTAAGTCAGAGGAAAGGGGAAGAGATGCTGCCTGTGATGTACAAAGGGCATAGTCAGGTTAAAAGCTGAGAAGACCCAGTGGCTGCCAGCAGAGGAGGCACACACTGGGAGCCCGGCCAGGTACAGCGTACCTCCCCCTGGGAGAATCACTGCTTCCCTGGATCTATACATGGATTCATCTCCCTGCTCGGTTTCCTTTTGTCTCTGCCCATGTCTTTGTCTTTCCCTCTCTCCCATCCTCCATCCCTCCTTGACTTTGCTTGCTTCATCACTTCACTACTTCTACTACTGTCACCCTCCTAACTTTCTCGGTTACGTGCCCAACCCTCTGTCTGCCCTTTGTCTCCCCTCACGTCTGAGTTGTCAGTATCCTCAGAGAGCCTCTGCTTCAGTCAGATTCCCAATTGGTCACCCCAATTAGAGGACATAAGTGAAGGAATGCTGTGACCTTTATGTAATTGGTGGAACCGAACCTGTATTCGTCACTCTGAGTCGCCTCAAGTAATTTGATGCTGGGTTACTGAATAAACACATAATGTATTATAATACTGTTTTGTGTGAACTGAACAGTAAGTGAACTGAAGTTGAAGCTCAAGTTAAACTTTTCTGTTTGGGTGGGTTGCAGGTTATGACCTCATTAAAACAAAGCTTATTCTGAGTTCCAAATCACATAGGAAGCTGTCTTGTAGTTGTAAATGTGTCTGTGGCTTGAATGAGTCCTTGAACATTACACTGCTAAGTAAAAAAAAAAATATATTGAACACAATGATGGAGTCTCATTGTAACACGGCAGAATTTCTGAAATGAATCTAAAAACCAAATGAGGTTGTCCGTGAACTAAATTCAATGCAAATTGCAAATTTTGATGTCTTATTGGATTCTTTGCCGCAGCTGCACTCTGAATCACACTTTGTTCCTTTTTAATTAATTTGTCAAGTGACTGCAAATGCATCGTGACTGAGCTTTGCACATGAACTCAGCTCATCCACTGATGTTGTACACCCCAACGCTAACGCTGCGATGTTCAACAGGGGCAGCAACTTTGATGTGTGCATTTAATGTATTTAATGTATGATTCATCTGAGGCCACACAGAGACGGAAGAATCTGCATCCAGTTCAATTGAGTGAAAATATTGCAACTTCCAAGATAATCAATACTCTTATATGATTAATGGTTGAATAACTTCCAGTGTGAAACAAATATAAATAGACACATCGGCTAGATGGTGGGGTTGATGGAGGGGCACTTGGGTGGATCGGACTGTGGGTGTATATCTTATACAGCGGGGCGATACAACCTTAAAATAATATCACAATGTTTTAGGCTATATTGTGGTAAACTATAAAGTATATATATTGTTTTAATCTACGTAGGAGCTATTTATAAATGCATGGACCGGTCGACAATATCAAACACCACAATTATTTTTGATCGAATACCTCGATATCCTCGATAAATTGTAGAGATGACTGTCAGTGCTGCCACAAAATATCAACACAATGAGATTTTTGATAAATAATCGTCAGTAATGTAGACATAGGGATTAGGTGGGTGAAGGCAAGTACTAGAAAGAGTCTGGTAAATTCCGAAAATTGCATCGCCTTACTGTACTGCAGCCTTTTAAACCAAAGACAACAATCAATTTAACCCACTGGCATTTATGCGATCGCAGTTGTTGTTACCTATCGGATTACCAAAGCTCAGACATGAACCTTTGCCTGCTGACTCATCAGTACAAACAATGAGACAGCTAGACAGCAGAAAGAATCCAGGTTCACTGATGAAAAAGGTAAAACTTCCACACTGTATGTAGTCTTTCAAGAGGGGACGTCAACTGTGAGTCTCACAGAGAACTGCGGAATTCAGTCGGCAAGCTAACAATTCCTCTGCCTGTACCTCTTAGTGAGAGGTGAACCTCTCAAACATGTCTGATCGAAACAAGGCATTCCTATTGTCGAAATGACATCTTGTGCGTAGTAATAGCTGTTGACGATCAAGGGCACTGTAACATAACACATTGTAATGTAGCAATATGATTTCTTAGACATATAATTAAAATATTTATAACCAACTATAACATACGCTACAGTATGACTAAATTATTCAGGGTGCTCCTGTGTTTCTATTTGACAAATTGACAAAAATAATTTATGAAACAATAACAGCAATACCTCCATCCACTTTACTGTGGGTGCAACGTATTACTGTCTGCTGGCCTACTGTCACTGGAGAGGATGATATCTGACTCGTATTTGAGGATTTCTTCTCCTGTAAATGTGGAAATACTTACAGACTGTGAGCTGTGGACCTATACCAAAGCTGCTCTGGAAATAGCCCTGTGTGGCACCACAATGTCGATATTTGCAACAGACCCCAAAATACCTAAATTTGCAGGTTATCCACGAACAACAGAAATAAACACTGGCAAACAGATATAGACACGGAAATGCAGCATTTATCGTCACAGCCACTCCAAAAGTTTTCAGATGGGAAAGGCTTTTCCTTGAACAACCCGGGAGTCTTCCCCCACACAATGCGTCATCACAGCAGCCTACACTCCAGACCTGGAGGGAGGCGCACACTTGAGACCTCAGCCATTGTAGTAGCAAACCTTGCAGGTTCACCCAGTGATTCATCCTCTTTCATCAGAACAACACCCACATGCAGTCATACCTCAACACATGGTTCTATTAAAACCCCTGGTCCCTTTAAACTCACCCTTGTGAATTCTTCAATAATCTTCTGCAAGAGACTTCATGATGAAAACTGTCCTTGCCCCAGGCTCCTGAAGTTTATTAATAGCCACCTTCTTACTCATCTACACAGTTTATATTAGCGCTGCGCTGACTTTACAAGGTAGGACTGTCCCTCTTGTATGATTAGTTAGTAAGGTCTTGGCCAAATTAGTCCGAAGAGGATTTTAATGAGGTATTGGTGCAGCCAAGCTGGCTTTTACTATGAAACCAGAGGATCACTTCATGTTATCATACAGTACACAACACAGTAAAAAAAAAAATTAAAGGCTGTGACAAATGTGTGTGCACTTACGCCTCTAGAGAAGGATATCGTGACAGAATATTTCATCAAAAAATGAGATAAAACTGATCTCTCCTGATGGGAAAACTGATTAGTGTGAGAAAAAAAGAGAATAAATGATTGTGAGCAGCAGGAGAGATGTTATGATTAAAGCTGGTAAAGAGACTGATATGAACAGATGGCGGACAGAAAGCAACATTCCCTGACTGATACATCTGACCACACTGTCAAGCAATAACAATACAAAAAAATGTGAAAAAAATTAGAAACGCTCACTCACTCTTAACAGATGGTAAATTATCATAGATTTCAGTCACAAAAATGTCTTATTAAGGTGATGGGCACCATTCTGATCAGTCCACGTGGTTGCATTGTCATCCTTACATGAATATTCGCATCTGTTTTCACACATCTCAAAACTGCGAGAGAAATCAACACGTCTCAAAATAAGGGTCGGATTATATGCATGAGCACGCACAGACACAGGACAGATTGTGCTGTTTTACTAGGCATGAGTCCACATTTACATGATATCATCTGCTGCGCACACAAATAAATAGCCTCAATTGTGCAGCGTGACATCCATCCATATTAATGTGTCTATTCCTGAGATGTATGGGTGCATGACTCACACACAAGGACATGAAAAAAACAACAAAGCTGGGTGGGGTGTGTGTGCTGTGCATATCACAATCCAGAAAAGTCTCTCAGGTGTGCAACAGCCACTTCCTGTTTGAATGTGTTGAAACAAAGAATGCATGAAACTAAATGTCAAACTTTGATCCAACAGAGAGGAACACAAATCAGATTCTTTCTCACTGATGTATATTAGTTTAGGATTGGAGTCAGTTGCATGTGGGATCAGTTTACAGTGCCGACATTATATGAAAAAATTGCATTCTAGTATTGCCTAAATAGCGAAAATGATGTTAATGTCTTTGTAATGAATCCAGCAATGTAACATGACACTCACCCCTGATTCCGTGGAGCTCATGGATGATGGTGCTTACAGTCCCAGCGTCTCTCACAGCAAAATAATACGGTCAGAGGGATATGTGTGTCATGGAGGACTATATTAGCTGGTGTGTCAGCAGCAGATGTGCTCGCAAATGGGAACAGGAATTCTTGCCTAAGCTCACAGTTTCAGAGGTCACAGGAGAGGGTGCACCACTCTAGTGTCAGGCCAATGAATAAACACATTTGTGGACGAACGTGCCTCCCACCGAGCGCCTCCCAAGATGAAAACGAACACGACCCTCCTCACACCTCTTAGTATAGACCTTTACAAGTCGGGAATGCTCCTCAACATCTCCACTATTCGTCCTTGAGATGGAGAAGCAAGCAAAATATTAAGAGATGCTGATAAGACAAAGACGGAGTGACAAAAAATATATAAAGAAAAGAGGCGAGCAACCAAGAAGAGGTCGAGATAAAGACTGGAACAAGGTGAAATGAAAAGAAATGCTGTGACATGACTAGCCTTTTTATAGATCTCGGTCGTTATTGTCACTTAGAATAGAAGCCACCTGTTGGAGGTGGAGACTCCAGCGCAGCACACAGAGTGGCTGGCAGGTCTCCAGTGGGAATTGGAAGAATAAGAAGAATTTAGACACCCACATCACTATTTGTCATTTGTTCTTTGTATAAATTCCTCGCTATATTAAGATTAGAAATAGCTAGCCTTAAGCGATAATACAAGGCTGTAATCCGTAGGGCAACTATTTTTGTTTACGTGTGTGAGAATGTTAAGTGTGAATATGATGGAATTAAATGGGCATAAACTGAAATTGTGTGCATTGATGTGGGGATAAAAATGGAAAGATACACCAGATTGTGCTGTAAGGATTTAAAATCTCATGACAAATCATGAAAGAACATAAACAACACAATATACACCCTAATGTGGCATGATATAACATTAACATTACACTAGAATACAGCAAGAAATTCCACATTATATACATTTTTTTATTAAATAAATACCTATTTTTATATATTATTATTTGTTTGTTTAAGATTCAAGCATAATTTGAATGCCCTGGGATGTCGCATGGCAACACAGTTCTGGTCAAGATGTTGCATAGCTCTATGAATTTCAGATTTATACACAAGAAAAAACAAGTTTGTGCAGCTACATTAAGAAAAGAAGAAGTGAGGAGAGACTTCAATTACTGAGGTAAGTCTATCTAGGGTGACATTTTTATGAAAAACAAGTGCATAATGTTGTTATTCAAGAGTGTAGTGAAGAAAATGATACAGTGGCAGTCAATATTGCATGTGCTGAGCAAACTAACCATTTTAAGAGAGCAATCTACACTAAAGACCAAACCAACAGTAACTGTCTGTACAGAAAAGTATAAACACTACTCAAAATAAGGTAGCAATATTGAGATATTTCCGTGTTTCACTTGATTGTTTTATGTTTTGCATATCCATGCACATGCAGATATGCGCCCATATCCCAAAATCCCTAAGTAATTTTAATTAGTATATAAAGTGTGCTTTAAATATCCTAGCATACATATAACAGAGATTATGTTAAGCTTTTTTGGTTAAAGTGAATGTGGCTGTAATATATATTTTTTCTTCAGGAGCATTTTTTAAAATGGTATTGCATAGCTAATACTAAAATTAAACTCATGAAATGTTTGTACAGCCACAGTTTATGATGATTTGGTCCATGAAGAAAGAGATACTACCCACCAACTGTGTGCGCTGGTGTTTGCCTCAGCCTCATCCTTTGCAATTACTTAACCTGGAGGGTGTTATCCCATTTACTGTGGCCACTAACCAACAACATGTTTTTATAATCACATTGCTAATCAACTCACAGATGTAACAAGCATTTCCTGGGACTAAGCATTTCTGTTGCTAGGCAACATTTAAACAGGCAGGGATTCACTGAAGTTTTGAAATCAGGAGAGAAATATGAATGTCAGTAATTGCTCTTAATCTTCAAGAAGAGAGAATGGCACTGTATACTGTAACTCCATATTATAATAAATATATATAATATAATAATATTAAAATATCCTGTACAATCTTTTGTTTATTTTTCACTTTGGTTACACAAATAACCCAGGTAAATTTCTGTTTACAAGCTAAGCCTGTTGTCTTAGCTACAGGGTTGCGTATTTTTATTTTTTCAAAAGTTATTCCACACCAATTTAATGTTCAGAATGGCCATGTCTCTTATTTTTCCACAGCAAACTCGGGGAAGAGCATGATGGCAAATCATTGTAGAAAGGAACATCTTGGTTTCTCTAAATTCAGGTACAATTTTCTTTGTTTTTGGGCAAAAGTTAAACATATTTTTGTGTTGCACTAAAGATGCATCGATCAACAGGCCATGGACTGGAATCAGCCGGTTTTCAACATGACTTTTGGGAAAGTAAAACATTTGAGGCGAGGATTACGAATTGCGTGTGCACTTTGAGGATAAGGATCTGTTGGATGGACCAGAACAGCAAACTTGTTTTCTGCACACATGCCAACAGGATATAACAGTTTACACTGCATAAAATCGTATAAGAGGGAAAGGAAGAAATAATCTGTTAGTCCAATCTTTTTCTTTTTACTGTCTTTTGTCTTAATCACTGCTCAGGAGTAGACAACAGGCAGCAAAGGACAAGAGGTTCTGCATCACATGGATCAACAGGATGGCGAATAAACAGGTGGAGAAGCGAATCAAAGAGCTGCGTTTAGAATTCTTTCTCATGAGTCTTGACCTGTTCGAGATGGTGGATGAGAATCACGAACAATGGCTTAAGGCGATGGTACAAGTGTTAAGGGAGAGTTCCCTACATCACACCACAGTGGACAGAGAGATGAAGACATCAAGTTGGCAAAGGCAAATGGAGGAAGGAAACAGCGAGGAGGATGACGCGGAAACAACGGGCCGGGGGAAAAAAATGGCGTTTAGTACTTTCTCAGATGTCTTCGCTGATGGTGACACCGGTGAAAGTGAAACCAGTGACGTCTGCCCTGACAGTGACATCAGTGACAGTGAAACCAGTAGCAGTGAAATCAGTGACGTCTCCCCTGATGGTGATAGCAGTGACACTAATACCAGTAGCAGTGAAACCAGTAGCAGTGAACTCAGTGACGTCTCCCCTGACGGTGACACCAGTGACAGTCAAACCAGTGACAGTAAAACCAGTGGCTGTGAAACCAACTCACAACCAGCAGAATCGGATCAAAAGGAAAACCAAACTGGCACCAGCCAGTTGATGAAGAAAAAAGGGGAGAAAATCTCAAAGAATCCCTTTCACCAAAATCCCGGCTCCATGACCAGCAAGGGTGAGGAGGAAAGAGTCCTGATGAATAGCACAAACGGGGAGGAGGCTTTGTTGATGGAGAGTGAATGGAAGGAATGGCTGGACGAACAGCAAATGAGAGGAAATGTAAAGCCAGTTAACAAACAGAATGCTGAGGAACAGGGAGGGGCAGCACCTCTGAGACCGGAGAAAGAAACAAAGAAGAAAAACGCAAAAGGAGTGGGCACCATAAAGAAAATTAAGACGTATCTCGGCGACCTTTTCAGTCCTCCTATGTATCATAAATGGGAGAGATTTGAAGATGAGGACTGAAAGACTCATCTCAACCAAAAATTCCTCATACACCTTGTTGTCATCCAAGGATCTGAGAATGTGAATTGCTATGTTGAGTGAATAAAACATTGTGCATAACAAGTACAATCTCCAGTTTTAATAAATCGCAAAAGGCCATTTCACCTGCCCCTGCACTGTGGTGGTGCTGCAGTGTATATCAGTGGGATTTATGAGTTAGTCAGTGGCATAAAATGATAAAGTTGAGCTTTTTGGTAACCTTCTGTGAAATGTATAAATGTTCCTTTGCCCAAAACAACCTCCTGTCCACATCCTACTCACACCTAAAAATCACTTGCTACATTATGGTCTTTGAGTCGGGCTGTACGATGTGGTCAAAACATCGTGTCGTGATAATTTTGGCATGCTGCTGTTGCGATATGATTGTCAATCAGTAAGAATAATACATTTTTGCATCACAGTTTGATGTTTACTGTAGGAACTTGTCACAACATCACGAGGATGTGACATTTGCTGGATGTCTTCGCCACAGAAACATGCAGCAGCCCGGCAGTATTTCATTATGACGTTGTACCTCCATCCAATAAATAGCAGCTTCTTGCCATTTGGATATTGCAACTTAGCCCTATTGCCGTTTCGATTATTTTCCCGTTAACCATGCAGCCCGGAAAAATACATCTTCACTTATGAGGTATTAGTCAAAAGTTCAAAAGGGAGGGAGAAAACGTGTGGCGGAGATACAGATCAAATGTTTCAAGACGCCTACATTAACAGGGAAAAATTATCTTGACACTCATCCATCTGAAGGCATCCCAGCTTCAGCAGAACCTGAGAAAAAGTTAGTGTCATAAGAAATATAGATTTCTGTTTCACTTGACTCAAGAATATTTCGAGACACATTCATTCCCAGAGGTGACAACTGAACTGATTTAACCTGAGCCAACTTTGATCGATTGATAAAAAATAGCTGCTCACATTAACGGCATCTTAAGATGAATAATTTTCCAGTGGGTGCTCAAACAAACGCAACAATAGGCAAGCCAATTACACAGGCTGCTTACAGCGGAGAGGAAATATCAGTTAAGCTGCGTGCGCCTGGCTGCTGTAGTCCTCAGGATGAGGTCCAAGATATGGGATTAGGCCAGGCACCACACTGAGACTGGTTTCCGGTGTGAAGAGGAACACTGATTTTTATTAATCCTTCTGGGAATGATACCCAAACCCAAAAAAAATTGTAGATACGAATACAACTTGCCTGTATGTATGTGCGACACACTCAAACGTGAGTTGAGGATGTAAATTTATAGCAAAATAAAACCTGCAAAAGCCTCCTTCAGTCATGCACTTCTTTCCTGTCTGTCAGTGTAACCACAGAAGAAGAAAGAAGGAACTACAGAGATGAGGTTTAGATAATATTAGAAGATAGAATAAATTATCAGACTCCACAGCAAAATCAGACTTCAAAAAAAGCAAAATAACACTGTGAGACACCCTGCTCACGGCTCGATTCGGTGCACTGGGAAGGAGGGAAAGGAGTCGGCGCTCTTGTGGCTGCAGCGTTTTATTGAGCTCAGCAGGAAAAATGGGGAAACAAAAACTATGGACCAACATAAATGCACAGCCGTCACCCTGACGGCTGGGGCTCTGTGCGCCGCGCTGTTTCAGCTGCTTCGGTGGCTGTGGCCGCTCTGGTCCTCTCGCTGGACCCAGCCTACTGCAAGAGATCAGAACCAGGTTACACGCGTGCTTAAATAGCTGGCTGATTACCTGATTCTGTCCAGCTGTCTGATCACCGGCAGAGCCACTCCTCCCTCTCCTCCAGCAGCCGCCACCTTACCCACACCCCGCTGCCACAAACACTAAAACACTAATGGCTCACAAAAAAACACTTACGTGTACCTTTAATAACTCCTGACCTTACAGCATATTGACCAGAGGCTAGTTGGATACAGAATATGAGACGAGGTTACAACCATTAACCAAGTGTAGTCATATTCCTTTCACTTCATATTCATTTGAATTACTCAAAAAGAGAGACAATGATTTCAATTCAGAAGTGATGCCCTACGGCAATAACATTTGTAAAATCATTGTACAAGTGCCTCTTAATCTCAGAGAGAGACAACAGACTGTGCAGAAAGTGGCCTTGGTTTGATTTTAATGGAAGGCTGAGCATCTCATCCATCCAGCCAAAAGCCTCTCGAATCATTTCCTGCCAGTTTCCTCTCCAGAGATCCACAACAGCTTTTCACCAGTAGGTGGCACTAAGACCCTTCTGAGCTCCGGCCAAATTCAGCAGCAGGATTAGCAGTGTCAGTACAGGGCAGTTCACATTGGTGCCCGACACACACTGACTTCACGCTGTCAGTTTCAGGCTGAGCTGACTGTCAGCTGATCCCCCCGTCTGCATGCTGAGACAGAATGAAAGCATAGAAATACCGCAGTGATGTTTCTGCCAGTTGTTTTCTCTACTGTGGTTAACACTTTGCTGATGCGATGATCATATGCCAAAATGATGTTTCTCTCACACAGCCAGAGCCCTGAATAAACCCATAAACGGGCTGACGGGTTCATTCAGAAAGATGGCAGCTTCACAGAGAAACAGCATTTATGAACTGAACAGCCCTCAGGGACCGAATGACTCCAAAAACTTAGCTGTAATGTATCTGATCAGAACTTCTATGAAATTAATCATGCAGACAGGGAGCGCAAAATAAGCATTTGACCATGTTTATCCAGTGAAGTTGTGGTCAGTGGCAGCAGCTGGGTCAATTCCCAGTTTTTACATCATGGCCAATTCTAAAAGGTCAACTCTACCGTGACCACTGTGTGTAAGAAGGCAGATATTGTCTGACGCACTGAAGCACAAGTGTAAAATGTGTAAAATAAAGATAAATCTATACGCCAGAACTTATTTATATATATTTATATATCAAAGTCCCAGTGCTTTGTGGCTAGATGTTTGCTGACCTGCTGTTCCTGAAGTATTTCTTGTATCTGTGTATCATTTGATTTCCCTTAAAGTGTAAAGCAAATGTCTCTTAAAAGGTAAAAGACAGATTCAAGTGATACTGGCTGGCTGTATATATTTTTTGAGTCTAAAGAGACCCTGAGCCATCACTACCCAAACACTCGCTTTGTAATGAGCCAAGTCAAGATAAGACTGTCGAAAAATGAAAAAATGCTCAGAGCATATCTGTACAATAAAGATCACTTGCATCACACATCAACAGCAGCCTGTCGCCACTGTTATTTTAACCCGACATGCAGCATGCCTTTAATGAAAAAAACGGGCCTTCATGTGAAAAAATGCTCTATATCCAGCTCTGCTCAGCCACGATGAGGTGCATCCTTCCACACCGATGTATCGGGACAGCAGCAGGCATGTCTGCAAGCTGTCTGCCTGCTCCATGTTGGGACAGCAGGCCAACAGGCAAAGAATCTAACCACTGAGTACGCCTGAGTCTCTTTTATCTCCTTTCTGAGGATATTTATATTTGACACATTATCTTATGGGATGTGTTTGTCCTGTATGTGTCATATCAATAATAACATTTAGAAAATGGTTTTAATAGGATTAAAGTCCACAAGCTGTCACAGTCGGTCACGTCCAAGAGATATTAGACCATGTTTTCCTATTCACTTATCCGAAGTCATTTACTTTTTTTCTTTTGGCATTATACTATTTTGTTACATTAATAATCATTCACATTTATTTCACCCTGATCTTTTACTCCATACTAACTATTGTATGTCATGGTGGTGATATAGGAACCTCCCTTTTATCTGCAATTTAATTCATTACAAATTGCTCCAGGCCTGACTTAAATGCTTAAAATGTACATAGTGTGAATCAATTCAACATATCCTCTTTCTGCTAAAGTGTAATCTATAATATTAGTAGACCAGGTCCCCCCAAGCTTTAGTCTAGCCTCTAACTGTTAAGTTACAAAGACATTTATGTGTGCCTGGAGCAAAATGAACCTCACTTCCCGGTTAATGTAGTGGCGAGAGGGGTATCTCACGGTCTATTGACTCGAGAACACCCAGAGACGGAAGAATACGTAACAGGGTAAAGTAAACTGAATGGTACGAGTGGACACACAAACCTTACCTCAAAATACCTTCATGATTAAATATCATATAAAGACTCACAGGTGGCCAGTACGCATAATCAAAGAAAAGCTAAACTGAAACAGAGAGAAAGAAAATAATAATCCAACAAATGTTGTCCTTTACCCTCAAACACTACTTTTGCCTGACAATTCTTGTTGAAAGAAAGCTAAAATGGAAATCAGCAAAGCCACATTTCAAGGTTCCCGTTTGTATTGGAACATTTCTAGTTGCCAGTTTTTTCACACCAAGTGAAGCTGCAATGAAAATTGGCAGACGAGTTCGACTCTAAATCAGTCTTACAGCTGCTCAGGTCCACTCTCTATTGTGACTAACAAATTCACTGATTACTGTGCTTTACTGAAAAGAAGTCCAATGGACAAAAGGTGCCGGTTTAGAAAAAATGGCTCCCCTTTTGCAAATGTTTCCCCAAGTCACAGTCACAACTCTCTTTCAGCCTCTATCTCTGGATCAATACAGTGGGTTTTCAGCTGATTACAATGGCTTCCCGGGAAAGCTCAAAGACTCAAAGATGTTCCATCAAGGTTCAAAAGGCACAGCTCCACTTAACTCTTCTGCTATCTGCTAACAGGAGCATAAGAAGTCTGTGTCCTGGAATATTAAATCCCTTCTGTCTGAATAAGGTATCAGAATCAGTAAAAGCTGTACGTGTACACCCGACTGCCATCCCCACTGCCAACTATCCTGTGTTATTTTAATGTGGCCTCATTAAGCATTTCAAATGTTTACACCTTAATTAATATTATCTCCCTTTTTGCCAAAAATCTAACTTAAAGTAAGTCAGGAAGTAAAAAAATAACAGCAGAACTGACAGAATGGTTTGATCAAAGGTGACATTAAGCATTGTACCGCTCATTTTATTCATGCCAGTATGCCATAATTAAAGCGACATCTAGGCTCCACAGCTGCAGGCCACTGTCAGGATATTTTGTTTTATAATGGCATGGGTTTGGGAGACGTTTGCTTACTAGACTCATGTGAAACCCAAATGAGGTATTAGTATGACACTGAGGGAATCCACTCATTGAAAAAATCTTGAGTGTGTTATTCGTGTCAAATTCATATCAGAGGTGCAGAATACATTGGTGCCACAGAACCCCAATCATTAACTGGAATAATGAGACGCACACGTGCCTACCTCTTAGTATGCAGTATATCAAACCCGCAGCCATGCTCCCATATTGATCTTAATGGGCAGCAGGAACACTTCGGACTCAGAGACAATTGGGACAGCGCATCTATGCTACAGGGACATTCATTTGCAAATATTCAATATCCACTCACCACTGAGGAAGTGGGGTCTGCATTGAGTTGCAAATCATCTATGTTTGATTAGCATGAGGAGCAGGAAAAACATCCCACAGCCTTTGGTCACCATGTGTTTTGTCCGGAAACGAAAAAGGCCACTGCCATATTATTCTAATCCGTCTGTCTCTGTCCATTCGTTCTTGCTTTCATCTCATGGGGCCAACCCTCTTAAAAAGCTCAGGGTTAAGGCAGAACGCAATAAGGGACAGACACTGAGGCATTGTTTGGGCTTTTAAACAAGAAAATTACTCTGTCAGTCAACTGATCCTCTCGGGATAATCAACAAATATCACGTAGCCGGCTATTGTTGGATGCCACCTGTAATTTGACCACCCTCCTCCCTACACACACACACACACACACACACACACACACACACACACACACACACACACACACACACACATGCCCTTCCTACGCTGAGCCACTGCTATGGTCTGACTCGACTCTGTGATGATTAATCTATGTGGGAGGGCAGCATTAAGAGTTAGAAAGCTAATTCCATGGCTCCATCTATTGATTTAAACGCTGACCCATCTCTACCTGTTCTGCACTGACTAATGTCTGCCACTGCTTCTGGCCTTTGGATGACTGCAGTTTATTTGTTTGTTTACAGTATCCCCAAAGGATCCCACATCTGACATACAGCCCATTACATGACCTACATAAAATGACATCAGTATACAGAAATGAAAAACTACATTCATATTTGAGCTCGACTGTTACATTAGTTCGCCAAAATACCGGCTGATGTTGGCCTATCATAGATACAGGATTAACTGATTAAATCAGTTGATATATTAATATCGGTTGGGCTCTTTTTCATATAGGCTACTGTTCAAAGCCAGTCAACACTGTACCTGCATTTAGGTAGAAAACCTAAGTAAATAGATGACAAAAACGTTGATGATTTAAAAGAATGACAACTGTAAAATTCAAGAGCTGAATGATATCCAAGCAAACACATACTGTAATTATTTTAACATATTGTAATTACAATATGAGTCACAATTTCGGTGGAATTGGTCCTGTTTGCCTTTCATTATCACAACAAATATATAAAAGTCAGTTTTGCTGTGGTGTGTACCAAACAAGTGCGTTAGCTTATCCCCTTATATGATTTGCAAGCCAGGGTATCTATGTACCACCATAATGCTTGACATGAACATGAAACATGAATATCAAAAGTGATACCTTCTAATATTCAACCTTTAGTCTGCGTGCCATATTTCTTAGAGCCGATTATTTCATTTTTATCAGGCAAATATTGTGGGGTAAATTATTCCAGTTTGTTAAAGCTCTGTCAGTGACGTTTTTCCTCCAACAAGTTGGCCTCAGGCAGGCTTCGTACCACAATAAGACCGGCGCAGGATGCTGCATTACGAGGAGGAGATGAGGAGGGGAGAGCTGAATGTCTCTGTCAGTCCAGAGAGTAATAGCCTACGCAAGTCTCATCAATCTTTCTCTTTTTTCTTGTCTTTGTGCTGCCATTCATGAAGACAGCGGAGTCATACAGCAGTCCACACTGTCATGCTTAACCTTGCTTACAATAACACTCTGGCTCCCAATAGTGGGTCTATGGCCGTGCAGGCCTGTGTATACCTTAGTCGAAATGTCATGTGCTTCACAGTGTTTGTATGAGACTGTGTAATGGGGCTAGCTGAGACCGGAGAAAACAACGCTGGAGGGTAACACAATGTCACTGTGCAGCATTCCCATCTCGCAGCACACAAACTGTTCTTCTGACAGGTCAGAATTCATTTTGGATTTGTCCTTTGAAAGCTCTTGCAAGGGAGCGGTGTCGTATCAGAGACCCTAAGACTGGGATCAGGGGATGGAGATGTGAGATAGATCGGGGACAGAGAGACAATGCAGGTAAGGTTATCTCTCAAGGACATGCTGAGCACCGAGGAGGGATGGCAGGAACAGGAAAAGGGGACAACATTTTTTTTTGGCATCACCTGAGGGCAACGACTGACAAAATACAAGGTTTATTCAGACAAGCAGAGAGAGCTTAATCTATGTAGTATAAGAGGTTGCTTCTGATCAAGTGACAGTTTATCTGGATGTGGAATTTAGTGCTGAAAGGCTTAGCTGACAGTTGGGAGTAATTAACTATAGTGCTAATTAAAATTTGGGCCATTCTAGCCACAACTGTTTCACTGTATCTTATATAATCATAAACATAATGTATTTTGCTTATTAAATGTTGTGTAGCTAATATTCCCCATGCTTGTATATTATCAGGATATAATAAGATAATACTGAAGTCGTACACCAGCTTTCGAACAGAACTGCTCCAAATGTTTTTAACGTTACAGGTGTTTTCTTCTTTTTGGCCCCTCGTCTACTTTTCTCTTTCCTCCATTTTCAACTCTTGCAGTCAGACAGTCAGTTCTTGATTTGGGTCCATGAAGTCATTTACAGCAGAACAGTTCCATGACTTAAACAATGCCTTAAGGCAAAGCATTTGCATCAAGAATCATTCAAGTTCTTCAAGTGATTTAAATAGACAACAAAACTGGATGAAGGCAATATTATATATTCTTCAATCTGGGGGGATAATAAACAGAACACAAGGATAATCCACGCTCTCAGGTCACTAGGTCAAAGCACGGCTAACAGATAACACTCTCTCATATTCATACATATTGGCACAACGTTTTACAATGCAACCAGGTTGCACGTCTTCAAATGCTGACAGCCCTTCTGAACATGGACAAAGAGGAAGCAAAGAGATTGGGCATAAACCTCCAGACATTTACAAACCCTGCAAACAAGCAGAACCATCACACCGCCTCCTGGAACAAAAAAAATCTCATGTAAATTTGCTGTTCACAATTGCACTTGTCTCCGTGTGAAACCGCTTGAATCCTCCATCACAGGTTGTTCAAAGACTTCCACGGCAGACAAACAGGCACACTCGGATGTGTGGGAGGCAGACACCAGTCGCAAAAAGACATTTAATCACAAAGTGAGAGCTATAACTCATCAGATGGTGTCAGTTACACTTTCGGCAATGCGAAAATGTTTTTTTCTCCTACTTCATGACGGCCAGACAGCTTCGAGGTCAACATCAATCATGTGCTTGTCAGTGTGTGTTACAACCGATCGTCCCCTGGGCTGTAATGAATCCTAATTTAGGCAGCCATCAGGACACACCCAGAACGACGCCATAGGCTGTTTCCAAGTGGCCATGATGCTTCTCTCACAACACAACTCAGATAACAGCCAAGAGTAAGGCGATTATTCCTACAGGACATCCATACGTGGCTCATCTTACACTCACTGCACAAAGGATTGCAACAACTGAACTTGTTAACTGAACGCAATGTTACAATATCTCAGATTGAACATGAACTGACTCCAACACGTTTAAGTTTTTTTATATTAGTCAGCAGTGGCGTGCACAGACTTTTTGAAGGGCAGGGGCGAAAAGAAAAAAAAGGGCACATACAGCACGTTCTCGCCACTGATGAGGGCACTTTAGCGTGCATTTTGGCTCCCAAGAGGGCACTTTGGGGGGCTTTTTTCAACAATTGGGCCACGAGGGGGGGAGCGAAAATGTTTTTTACATAAGGAATTTAAGACACATCAAATCATAATTCTACAATTGTCAGATGATTTACTGATGATTGATCAACTCAAGCAACGTACTAACTCAGTGGTTATGGAGGACGGGGCACTTGTCCAGGTCATGTTCAGCCAAAAAACATCTGAATTGAAATAATACATTTTACATCGAATATATTTAGCGTGAGATCGTGAGCGTCTCTGTGACACAAAAGCCTACTTCCCTGGTTCATATGTGTTAAATATTTTAAAGTACTCCATATGAGCTGAGCGGACGGAATAGAGAAGACATGACTGAGAACTGGATTTAGAGTGTCCTCAGCACAAAATAAACTGAGATTTTTTCTCCCCTAATAGCCTGCTTTGTTGAGATTAAATATTTATTTTTCCTTCAAATAGATGTGAAAATGCACACTGCATTTTGTCCATTCCTTAAATGCATTAGCATAGGAAACAAAGACACAACTTAATCGAGTGGAGAATGGAGATGAGTGAAGAAAGGTGACCCGAGAGAACCTTGTTCATCCCACTTATGTCCATTTAACTAGGCTACTAGTCTGATTTGAGGCTGTCTCATTACATTCACAATTCAATACCATGTGACACTCCAAGAGAGATGATGATGATCAAGTCCAGCATACACAGTTTTGTACAGTAAAAAGGAACCAGAAGAACACTGGCCAGATATGACTCATCTCTTTGCACTGTATTTTAGTCTCTCTTCTATTTTATATAAATATATTTAGACTTATTTTTTTTCATCTATGAAAGGTGATCTTGTTTCACAGATATTTAATCGTCCTGATTCCCTCTTTCTTTTGAGGCAATCCACTTAAATTTGACAAGCACATTTCTGGATTTGAGGTCTTTCTACTCCAGTAATAAATGTGATTAGATGCAAAGTCTTCGAGTGTACAGCGACTGGCCAAGTGATTGATTCATAATGAAACTGAGTTGGGCTGAACGATATTGGGAAAAGAAAACCTGACATTGCAATATTTTGGTTTTCTGCAGTATATGTTTTGACAAGAAAACATACAAGAACTTACACAATATAACTAATTAATCATTCTATATTAATTTGTAGGTGAGTTCATTTTGAGTTCATTCATCTTTGTTAATAACGATTGTGATGCTGGTTCGCTGTGTATGCACTCACAAGCAACAAACTCCCACGTATACAAGAACCCTTAAATCACACTAAATGTCGTTACTGTATATCAGACAGACTTCTCTTGTCGATTAGTCATGGAAAATAAAAACCGTGTGAGTGCATTTGCTCCTGTGCACATTGAAATGTGGATGTAAAAAAACGATATACTAGGCAGCCCTAAAACTGATTTGCAGGCTGATAAAGTAATGTGTTTAGTTAATGAGGCCAACCTTATCTAAGTTACAATAGACCAAACACAGTGGGCTGAGTGACAAGATGGAAATGCAAGAACAGCTCCAGTTGGCTTTCTGCTCTAAAATCCATGCCACATAGAAATCAGTTTTGGAGCAGTCCAAATACATTTTTCCGGAAAGGATATTGCCAGGGATTTAAATTGCTTCTCCAATCCGTTAACATGAAGTTCTCAAAACTACAGATGAATGCAACAGTAAATGACTCATTGGAATTAAGAACCGTACTTACAAATCTTTGCGGTTGCAAGATGAGAGCAGGGTTAAGTATCTAGAATAAAAATAATGCTACCTGCAGTCGATATTCTTTTAAAGTAATGTTGTAGTAAATATTACAGGTCAGTCAGTCAGTCTGTTAATAATTTCAAACTCAGTAGGAAAATAAATCCTGTTAAATTATTATTCTGGTAAATGTGACAGTCGTTCATAAGAACAGTACTTGCATAAACGTGTTAAAGTATCTGATATTTGTACTTTAGCATCAAAAGTACAATTAAAAGTAAATTATACATTTTGTGTATTTACATGTATTTACATGTATGCATGTATACTATTAGGTGACCAAATATCAGATCGATCCAACAATTGAAATCAGTGTTTTTTTAATCCAGTTACAGATGAAATATTTTTTCAATTATTATTAGTACATATTCAATATTTAATACAAAATTATTGAAATCACATTTTATCGTTTTAAACGTACTACTTTGGATCTGATGCACCATGCATTCTGCAACTATCGGTAGTTACTAAAGTTAACAAATAAATGTAGCAGAGTAAAAAGTACAATATTTGCTTTTAACATGTAGAGGAGTGGAATTATTATTAAGTAGCAGGAAATGCTGAAAATAATCAGGTAAAGTACAAATACCTAAATTTGAACTTACGTTCGGTACTTGATCAAATGTAATTTTTCATTTTTGGGGAGTGATGTTAGAGTGAAGGGGCTGCCTTGTTGTTCTGTGCATTGCTCTAGGGCACTTCGGCAGTTCCCAGGAGGTGAACTGGTACACCGTATACTGACTGGTCCACCGGCCACCCTCTAGTTTGCAAGCCAAGTCTGCACGGACTGAGCTACTGCCATCACATGAGTATAAAAATAGAAGAGGAGGCTAAGAAGGGATAAATCCTTTAAAATGTGACATTTACAATGAGACAGATTGAGGAAAAACATGATAAACACAACTCCTCTCCACGTGAGTGTGCAAGGGGGATGGAAACTTAATGTCAGGAATACGACTTATAAAATTCTGATTCAGCTGGTGCTTACACAGATACTGTACATATATATATATTCAAACTGCCCTGCACTGCGAGCAGCAAAAGGTAAAAGTGCTCAATTCTTTCCAACATTGAGTCAATAATGAAATGACTTCCAGGACTTGCCATTAATCCCTTCACTTACTTCCCAAATGTCAAAAAGTGTTTCACTTGTTATGTTCCATATATTCTTATTTCATTTATGAAATGGTGGCTCTGAGCTTTGTGCTCTCATTTCAGTAATGAGAAGGTATATACACTCACCTAGGGCTGGATTTGTGGATGGCTGTTGAACTGTGTCACTTTGATTTATTATCCTTGTTTAGGCAGCCATACTGTAAGTGCATCAACACTATGCACATGCAAATAGGTACCATCAAGGTCCATGCAAAAGAACGCATTGACAGAACAGTTTTAGCTTGATTACCAATGTGTGTGTGTATGTGTGTGCGTGCGTGTGTGTGTGTGTATGTGTGTGTGTGTGTGTGTGTGTGTGTGTGTGTGTGTTGTGTTGTGCTGTTGAGTCTTTACTTCATTGATTTCTTTGCCCTATAATGCTTGATTTCCCCTCAGGTATTAATAAAGCACAATCTGGCGTAATCTAATCTCGTCTGCTCCCATCGTCTTTCTCTTTCGCCTTTACTCCTCTACTCTTACTCTTCTCTTATCGCACGCCATCATCTCTCATTTTATCTCATTTGAACTCATCTCATCCCCTGATCACCTCCCATTATGTCTAGCCCCGTCTGATCTGCCAGCGTCACCTTTATTTCCTCTCATCACTCATCATCTCCAGCCATCTGTTTCATTTCTTCTTCCTCTGACCGCATTGCATCATAGATGAATCATGCTGTAGTGTTTATCTTTACATCCACATGTGTATACACTCAAGGTAACAGCAAATGAGTCACTGTACTATAACCTAAGATGAAGCTGTTGCTGTAAGTAGTGTTTACAGCTGCTCTCCTCTTTGTGGAAAATTCGACAAATGAACAACAGAAGCTTGGATAAACATGGCAGCAGCAGGAGGCAACTATTGGCTCACGCTGAACGCTACAACTTTATTTGGCAAAGTGAGATCTCTCTGTGTATTATGTAACTGACCTGGGAAAGTGCTGTGATGAAGCTGCGAGATCAATTTCAATGAAGTTATTAATACTCGCTTTCTTTTACCTCTTCTGCTGAGTGCGCTGCACTTCTTCCAGAGATGTAATGGATTAGAGATCTTTGGCTTCAACCACAGTGCTGGAGAAGTGTGCTCATATGCTAAATCACATTTAGACAGCGATCTGGATGATGCTCAGAAGGCAGCTCTGGAACACTTCAAGAGTGGTGAGATGAAAAGCTTTGCAATGGCTGCCACCACTGAAACAGAATGCACTTCTGGGCCTTTCCAATTGCTGTATCTTCTATTTCATTTCCATCAACAGTTCTATTAAATATCAACTTCCTGCCTGAGATCACATGACCTGCTGCAGGACTACAGAATTAGACTACAATCAGGGGACAGGGCATGACCTTAAAGACCTTCCACTTCATGATCAGACTAGAGAATCATTTTCCATCTGATTTGACTTGAGTCATTAAATTTCAAGTTCCTTCTCACACTTTGCTGGCTGTATGTCATTTTTTGTGAATGCAGTCTTCACAACTAGTCGACTCTAGCGGATATATCCCTTTGATAATGTTCCTCCTAGGGCACCCTGACTCAGCATGTTGAGCTGTGAGGGAATGTAATTGCCATCAGTTTCCTGAGGCTGCTGCCGCTGGTGGTGTGCCTGATAACCATTTGCCAACTGGCCAAAAAAGGGGGAGGCATGGTAAACCTTTGGGCATCATGCATGGGCCTGTTTCAGACTGTCTGCAGGCAAGGACACTGTGACAGCTGGACTGTGAAGGGGACAATCCCCAGACAGGAAGAAAAGGATGTGAGCAGGGGAAAGGGAGGCTAATGATGGCATCAGAGAAGGAAGTCTGTAGAGTTCTTATCAGGGAGGCTGTAATTGGAAATAACCTTTAAGAGCAAGGATATAATGATTCAAACCAAGTAGTGATGTAAGCTTGTCATGTGTGATTATCCCTCTACTAGCACTGTCTGTAGTCATCCGGCCCATACAGCCCTATAGGATACCGGACAGAGTAAAGAAAGCAGTGGACTGGCAAATCGATGCGCACATCACATGATGCGAGCAGTGAGCACGTCGCCGCACCACCACCATCGTAAAACTTGTGTCCCTTATTTAATTTCCAGGACAATGAAGCCTCGCCGGCTTCTTTAAGGATTTCAATATTTGCCTTGATATTCTACCGGATGCATGTGTGCGCCACATGCTCTTTACTCACAGAATCGCTTGCGTTTTTACGCAGCTGCTCCTCCTCCCCCAACATCACCGCGGCCGGGTCCACCACCAGCTTCTCGAAGCACGCCGAGCCGAGAGAGGAGCTCTTCTGCTGGTACATGATCAGCTGGGACACGGGGAGTTTGGGGCTCCCGTGCGCCGTCAGCTCGGGTTTGCT
>OMLP01001302.1:3986-19305 GCA_900302685.1 Spondyliosoma cantharus
TCAGGACATACTTGGCTGGTTGAGACGAAGGAGGTGAGGTCATCCAAAGTGATAAACTTCACAAAGCCGCCAATGTTATTGACAAACCAGGCAGAAGAATTGAGTTCTGCATCACTGGCATTGTAGCATCTGACTCCTTCTGTGGCATCTGTGCCTATGAACACAGGGAGAGGCCAGAACCTTGTAAACAAATAACCTAATGATTTAACAATTATTTTGTCTTTTTATATGATATCTGATGACTCAAATATTTAAAGACGGTTGGAGGTGACACTGAAACAAGAGTCTAAAGCCACTTGAGCACCTCTTTGAGGCTGTACTTATAGGCACAGCTTAAATAATATAATTTAAAATTAAATTAAAATAAAAAATCAAAGCTTTTGACTCATTGAGTGTCAATATTAGCTTTCCTATAGAACATCAGGACTGGGTTGGGAAAAAAACTTAATACCTTTGATTGGATTTTAAATACAGACATTAAACATCCACTGTACATAGTACATTTTCTTGGAAATGTATCTTACCATTCCTCAAGAAGGTCCTGACAGTGGTGTACACATCACTCTGTCCAAACTCAGAGCTGTTGTATGTGAAGTTATTTCCCATTACAGCGACCCTATTGAAATACAAGACAACACAACATTGTGTATCATATAATCCACCAATGATTATCCTGTTGTCATAGAGCTTTCTGACACTGTGAAAAAGAGACCTACAGTTTCTGGAAGGCGTGACATGAAGCATTCTGCACTTTGACTGGGCTGATGAGGCTCTTGCTAAGGAATCTAAGATAGTTCCTCAACCGCAGGTCAAACCAGGAATCAGCCTCTGATCTGCTGTTGCTACTCAGTGCCAAAGACCAAACACAGGGGAGGGTCACCATCTTCACATCATCTGGAACATCCTCCTAATGGCATACACATGTTAAGACTGGTGTAAAATCTGTGATGATCAAATTATGTATTTTACATACATCATATACTGGATACGTATGATGGCAATATTACAATCTGGATGCTACCAATCAAGATGTCACATCAGTTATATTCTATGTTATATGATGAGCAACCTTCAGAAGAAGGACATACAGTTTCTAGGAAGGCAGGAGTGTTGTTGTAGTTGTTAAAGATGACACAGATGTCAGAGTTGTTACCAATCACATTAGGTTGACTGAGGAATTGACGCAACTCTGAGCTGCTGATGGTACTTAAGAGCTGAAAAAGGAAAAAAAAGAAAAAAATTATGCCATACAAAGCAATATTTTGACATTGCTAGAACAGCATGGTATCCAATCAGCATTTACATTCCAGCTATCACTAGATGCTAACTCTTAGAAATTAAGTGATGCTCGAATAATCTCATGTCAAAAGTCAATGCCTTTATCTGTAAGGGAATTTTTTTACAGTCTTTAAGGAAGAATCGCTATATATTACCTCTGACTCGCATGTATGTGGCAGGAGAGAGATGAACGTGGACAAATTGGGAAAGCCAAAGCTGAGGAAAGTGTTTCTTAGATAGGTGTAGAAGCTTCCACCACTGTAACACTTGAGGGGCATTGGGCCTGTTTTCAAACACAAATAAAGTCACTGTGCGGCTTCATACAGAACAATCTCTATTAATATTTGGCACACTCTGTCAGAGGAAAGAAAATATAATCACTTAATTCTAATTTTTATTTTTTTATTGTGTCTCTCACACAAACCTTGTAGGAAGAGGAGAGTGTTTTTGTAGACCTCCCTTTTGGTGTCGTTGCTTAGTGTCAAGTGTAGTGTGTCCAGAATTGCAATTCTAAATTCAGATAAATATTAGTCTGAGGCAGTTCAAAAATACATATCATCACAATCACAATGGTAACTATAAATTGCAAAAGTTGACTTCACTAAAAAAAAAAAATTAAGGGAATTAATTACCTCAAAATGACCAAGTAGACTTAAATTCAAGTTAAATAAGCTAAAAAGCTTTAACAACTTGAAATTATAGTCTTCTACTCTTAGAAAAAATCAGTTTCCTCGTGCACCACCAACACAGAAATTCTTACATCTCTTGACTGCTGTTACAACTCCTGTTCTTCCCGATGTCAAATAAAGGTGTCACCAAGCTGGGAGAGAGGTTAACCAGGAGGGGGCTCAGTCGAACGCTGAGCCACAGCAGGAACACTGTGTCATTGATGGCGACAGAGGACAAATTCCCTCTGTCAAATACTGCCTGGAGGAAGGCAGACTTTACCTCTTCTGTGTAGTTGGCTGGATGGATCTGGGGGATTTTTACATAGTATTCATGAATTATTATCATGTTTCAACTTCTTAGTAATTTTTCCCATCATACATTAAAGGTACAGCGTGTAACATATAGTGGTATCTAGCAGAACAGACTTGGCGATTTGGGTGAACTCATATAAAAAGTATGATTGTTAACAAGCAGTGTTAACATGCAAAAAAGAAGGTAGACCTCAATGGCTGATGACACTATGTCAAAGAAGGCACCAAAGTCAACAGGGTTGATGACTGTCAATATTTTTGTCACATCTTGCATCCTTTGTAGCTGTGAGGGAGTTGCTGCAAGCTGGGTGAGCTGACTGAGAGTGAGAAGCTCTGCAACCGCCACCTGAAAGTAACAAGCAGCATTTCAGTAAGTCAGTAATAACAGCTGAATCTGTTACGGCATGCAGTGGTATGCTTAAGGTAAGCATCAGACTTCACATTTTACACACATAGTTTAGTATCGCACTCAAATATTTATATAATCAACGTAGTACAAAGGCAAGGCAAGAACAAATAGTGGTATAATGACTTGCTAATTGGATGAAATGTACCTGTCTGTTTCATCCATTAATCGAGAAACCTGAGTTGAGTTATTGTAGCTGCTGATCTGTAAAAATATTTAGCATTTATCACTGTTTGTCCTTGTCCTGTCTCCTTTGATTGCAGTAGAATTTCAGTCCATTCTCCCAATCTACACAGGCATACATACACTCATACACATGATAGACATCCACAAGATGGCAATTTAATAACGCGCTATTTTGGCTGTGTGTGCAGTTTATTTTTTAGAGAATAAACAAAGTATATTTAAGTAATGCACTCTTGACTTTCAATCTTGCTCTTCTGAGATTTTCAAGGATGAAGAGTTTTTGTTCTGTATTTGTATTGTCATTGTTCCTTTTGCAATGTGTTAAGTTTTAGTCAAAATCCATAAATTAATTTCAATAACATTCCTGATTAAATAATAGAAGAGGCAGATGTTGAAAACAAATGTTGTTCAAAGTGCAACTAGAGAAATCAGGAAAACAAATCAAAAGAATTACAAAAATGCATTCAAATGTTAACATTCATTAGGGTTAAAACATATTTGTCGATACTAAACCTCCCTTGTGTATCTGAAATAAATGATAAATAAATAAATAAATAAGATGCTACACAGTGAATATACCATTCAATATAATGGGTGACACTGGTGTAACCATTGTATAACAAATTGCATTACATTTCTGAAAACAACAATGCAATCATATCAATTATATCGTTATTGTGAATTTGTTTGGTCACAATACTTGTGCAGTGAAAATATGATATCGTGACAGCCCTACTTGGGAATTTTAAAGATGTAATGGTGTAAATGAAGTTGGGACCATGACACTGACTGAGGATTTTGCAGATTGGAAAATTACTTTACCCATAGTTTTACAATTTAATTCTCCAAAGTTATCTGAAACATAAATATACACACCATAGTTTTATTTAATGAATTTAATCTGTATATAAAATCATAATTGTACATTTAATTTGATACAGATACAAAAATGGACATGTCTCGTCTTTGACCAAACAGCATTTCCTGTACATGGTAACAATGATAACATGTTCACACATTACTATGTGAAACTGACAAAGACTAAAAGGCAACACTTACTCCATTGAAATTCCTCTTCAAAGTGACAAAATCCATATAGGAGGCATGCAAACGGAACCGGCCAAAGTTTTCCTCGAGCCATTGTCTATCATCATTTACAGATTCAACACAGGAGAGACCTAGGAATCAAAATAATGACTCTTTAAAATGAACATTCAGTATGTATCAAACATAGCAATGTGGATTCAAACATAATCAAGACACACAAGTACTTGCACGTGTAATGTTATGCTATTTTACTATCCAAGTTACCAGAGGAGGAATGTCTCCCAAGATAGTCCATTGTGAAGGTGAAAACCTGTTTGGTCTGCCTCACAGAGAGATGAGTGAAAACATTGTCGCACCCCTTGACACTGTGAAGGCAATCAAAATTCTTTCATTCATCAAAATGTGTAAGAGAAAGTTGAATTTTCTATGTAAATTCCACAACCCTTGTGGTGAATATGACAAATAGAAAAATGGAGTTTTCACTTACATCTCTTGATAGGAGTCGCAGCTGATATTTATTGGAATAATTTCAAAGGTGCTTGAGTCAATGCTTGGGAGGAATAGAGGTAGGTAGACCTGAAACCACAACTTGAATCCCTCAGCATTTAGCATGGATATTTTTGATCCAAGTGCCATTAGTGTCAGATTTAGGACGGTGTCACGCACTCTTGGATCAATGGCTGTGAGGTTTTGCTAGAAAAAAAATTAGACAAATTTGTCATTTTGTTGATGATTGCAGGGGAAAAATCAATAAGCTAAATGTTATTAAGATACTCACCTCTGCAGCGCCGCTAACAAATTTCTCAAAGAAAGAACCGAGTTCGTCCACACGTGATGAAACACTCAGTTCTGTGAATGTTTGTCTCACAAGGGTCTCATTTGATAAATTGTTTGGTTCAAGAAGCAATTCAGCTTTTTGTCTTGAAGAAAGAGAGGCTAGTACTGTCACCTAAGAGAGGGATACAAGACATGAACTTAATTTAACAAATATTCAGTTTTAGGAAATACTTTCTCAGTTTTGTTCAATGCATAAACAGTAACTCTTTGTAGCCCTACAATCTCAAGCAGAGCCATCCAATGGGTCTGTATAGGTTTAACAAGCTAACACAGATGCTTACACAAACATTTACATTTTAGGGCATTTTATCAGACACTTTTGTCCAAAGCGACTTACGTAATTCATACATACATTCATACACTGATGGCGGTGGCTGCAATGCAAGGTGCCGACCAGCACATCAGGAGCAGTTTGGGGTTCAATATCTTGCCCAAGGACACTTCAACATGCAGACCAGGGGAATCAAACCAGCGACCTTCTGATAACAAGATGCTGGCTCTACCCCTGAGCAAAAGCTGCCCATGTACTCATGAATGCTCTGCAACTCATGTATCAGCCTTGGAAAAGTGGCAATGAAGAGTCCTCATATGGGTCATACCATTTTCATTAAATAGATACTGGATGATCACAGTATTAAAGCCCTATTAAATATAAATACAAAGTTCTAGGAATTATAGTATGAGGAACTATACTTGAGACCAACTGAGGCCTAAAAGTTATGTATTTCAGCTGAAAAATATAACCGCCAGGAAACATTTCTCATGTTAACTCAATTTTTTCTCTCATTACAGCCCCTCACTCTTGTCTCAATTTGTACAGAATCTAAATTGAACATTGTAATTATACTAAATAATACAGACACTTGTGTACATTTGTTTTGTGGTGTTGTATAGAGTACTAAAGTGTCAAACTTAAAATAAAACATTACTCTGGGAAAGGTGAAAGTCATCAATATGAATAGTACATGAGTAAACATCTTCCAGTATCTGAAATTAAGTTTACTGATATTAAAAGAAACTTTCTGGAAATAAATGTACTTAAAATTCAAAACTTCTAGGATAAGTATATAAGTCTATAAATCATAATTTGGCTGATTACTGACCTGGCCAATGACTGTATATCACAATGAGCATTATCATTTTTATATACGATAACTGATTACATTTTTTTTTTTTTTTTAAATATGTGTGCTGTGTATGTATAGTACAGAAAAAGTACAATTAATATGTAAAAATTGTACAGCGTGGTTAAATGTGCTTAGCTACATATCATCGTGTTTTGAAATAAGACGAGTAATTAAAGGTATGACTCACCACAGAGAGGTTGAAGACTTTGAGCTCAGAGTATGTTGTGTATTGGGAAAATGGACCAAAGTTGGCTCCAAGCCATTCCGAATCACTCTGATTTCCCTGCCTGCAAGCTAAGGCACGTAGATGGACATTAGCATAAATTACAATTCAGCAAACATTATTTGTCACACACACACACACGGAACAAGTCGAGTGCCAGTTTCCTCTTGGTGTCACCTAAGTATACTGTTTCACAATTTCAAGTCCACGAAGGAGGCGCACACAAGCAACCACACGGCGCATTTCACTGCGTCTGCCCTACCTGTCTGGTTGATGACACTAGTAGAAGTTCTCAGGTAGCCCATCATAACGTCTGCGGTTCCTTGTCGTGTTTGCATCGACATTGCAGGGAAAGCTCTGGCCAACCCACTCACGCTGCAAAGACAGAAAAGGAACAATCTCACACAATCCCTCCATAGCATTTTTTTTACTTTGGTTGGTGCCATGCAATCTTGCTTGTTTGTCAAATATTACTCACACGACATGGTAGTTTGTACAGCTTAGGTTTGAGGTTGCATTCTGCAGCATCGTTGGACTGAAACTTGGGAGGACCGGCACCAGTTTCACACTGAACCAAAGAAGCCAGTCGGTCCTTGTGAAATGCAGGAAATGCGGACTGATGATGTTGAAGGTGATGTTCATTAGACGATCTCTCACAACAGGTTGGAAATCAGGGACCTGTCAAATCGCGACAGGAGAGGGCTTAAACATCCCGCAGTTTACATGCCGCAAGTAAACCATACAGAATGCTAGAATGGATGTATCTAAATAATGGATCTAAATGAGTCCCCTGCAACTGATGCAGACATTTAGGTACAAATCTCAGTACTGAGTTGTGTTCCTCAAAAAGGCCAGGATCGTCCTTCTTTCTCCAGTGTCAACTGTAGCCTACCTCTCCATTTGCTGCCAGCTGCGTCAGGAATTCATCTACATTTTCCAGTGCATTGCCCTCCTCAAGTCGCTCCAACACAATGTCGATTTGGTCTGTGTCGTTGGAGGCCGTCAAGCTCAGTGTCAACTGTGCCAGCTGCGTAGGAGTTAGCGCTGACAACGAATCGGCCTACAAAAGGCAATTGATAGGAAATGAAATAACTGCAAAACCATAGGCCAGACATTTCAGTGTGGGAGAAGAAAAATACAATTGCAGTCGGCACGTACACTGGAGAAGTTGGAATTGAGGGCTTGCAAATCCCGCAGGGTTGCAAAAGCAGAGAAGTTGCCAAGGTTTGCCTGTAGCCACTCTATGCTACCTCGGCTCAATGAGACGCAGCCAGGATCTGCAAAGAAGACAGAGACAAAGCCATTGGCAGGGTTTTACCACCACATGCTTTCCAGACTTGACCAAAACCAGTCCGAGGGCCTGCTTTTACCTGATGAGTCATTTCTTGAAAGGAATGGTTTGATGAAGTGAGTGAGGACTGTTTGCTGTCTTTCTCTCTCCATGGATGCCGTTTGGCTGCTGAATGCCTTGATGCTAGAATTTGAGAGGAGGGGTTTCAACATCAAAACAACCAGAAAACCGCAGGTTCCTCTGAAATGGTGTTTACAGTGGAGAAATATATCAAATATTCGCTTACACAGTCTGGTACGTGAGGCAGCTGAAGTTGTTGGTGCTGAGGCAGAATAGGAAATTGGGCGATGGATAGGCCAAAAATGGGCGAATCTTTGTGTGGAACCAGCCGCGGACAAAGGGTACACGCTGCAGTTGTGCCTGGCTGAAGTTGGCAATTATCACCTCTCCAATAGCCTCAAGAGCATGTGATAAGGATGGATTGCTGGTGTTGGGGGCCTATAATTGGAGAAATGATTTAGTTTGACACAGAATTTACACAGGCAAACAGTCACTTTGTGAAATTGTGGGACTGGATTTACCATGGCGGCGAGTGTCTCCAGAGCCTGATCTAGCGTAGGAAGAGCTTTTTCAAAGAAAAGTTTCCAGACCACTACCGGGTATGTCGTTTGGTTTTCCACAGAGCATTTGAGCAGCGAGGCCAAGTTGGTGGATGTCAGATGTGTAGCCTTGGAAAATATTATTTAAGAAATAAAGCAAAGACATTGGGAGTTTACGGAGATTTGTCTCAGGATGACCATGTGGCAAAAGCCAAATCTGTTTCTAGGATTCACAGCTCACATAAAATAGTCTTACCGAGGAACAGGCATGGTCAGTGATGGTGAAACTGCACAGAGATTTGGAGGAATTGCCAGTAGACAGGTTCTGATTGAGTTGTAATCTGAGAAAAGCGGCGAAAAGAAAGACGTTCAGGCCGTAGCTGGATCGTGTAAAAGAACTTTTCCTTACCCAAAACTCAGCACCGCACAAAACAGTCAGTCACCTACCTATCGACTGCAGCACAGACGAGGTCCTCTGTGAAAAGACAATATTCGCGTATTAGACATTGTACATTCAGGATGCGATTTTTTTCTCACCAAAGCTGTAACATCTGGAATTTTAAGGGCTTACCATTGACCGGGGTCCGCTTGCACTAGAGACAAGCAAAGCATAAATATAAGTCTAGTGGCACAAGCTTATTGAATTAAAAAAACTTCAATGTGGCCTTCATAACAAAGTTATTGTGGCACATTTGTGCCCTGTAGCCCCTTTGATCAAACATTGTATAGTCCATGTAATACAGCTATGGAAATGAACTCACCATGAAGGAATCTGGAAGCGAGCAACCTGTTTGAGGGAAGATTGAGATAAAGGCATGGCATCAATACAGCTATCATCAAAGTATGGGTTTTGCGCTTTTCTGAAAACGTTTGTCAAGAGAGTGTCGTGCCACCTACGTGTAAATGTCTCCTTGAGTGACTCGATGCCTGAGCTCACACCCTTTGAAAGGGTCAGTGGCAGGGATCTCAAACTTTGCCGCAGACCAGTGAGTCTGAAGGAAGAAAACAAAAGTCATTGTGACTTGTCTGAGGCCACAGTTTGACACCAAGCAAACCCACAATGTCTGTCTAACTGTGGACTACAGAAACGTCATATCTTACATAGCTGCATAGGATACACAGGTGACGTTGCGGGGGATCCCCACCAAGCTGCCAGGACCGAGGCTTGGCATTAGAGTAGCCAAATAGTCCTGGAACCACAGCCGAAAGTCTTCGGGCTCAAAGTCATGAAATTCAGGAGCAAGGGCCGTCAAGGTCAGGTTCAAAATGGTGTCTCGCACAATTGGATTTTGGAGGAAGGTGATGTTTCTCTGAAAGTAAAAGGATTTGATGTTTCAGTTCAGGGGACATTGTACCCTTTTGAAATCACTGTGGAAAAGAGAGCAAGCTTGGTGAAACAGTTGCTGTAATTCAGTGCATAAGGGGCAGTTCACCAAGAAGCATAGGATAAACGTATCATTTGGAGCCTCATCTTGGCCCGTTAATAGCTCCTGAAAAAGTTCATTGAGTGCAGGACAAGTTTCACACAGCCTGTTTGTCAGCCAACTTTGTGTCAAAATCCGACAATCTTCAAGTTAAGCATTCACCTGCTTGTTTATGTTTGCAAAAGCCTGGAAAAACGGATCCAACTGCTCATCATTTTCCAGCTCTGTCAAGCTGTCGAACACCTTCCTTACTATGGCCTCATCCTCTCTCTGTAGATCCAGGATCAGTTCAGCCTTCTGGTCCGGTGTGAGTTGTTCCAAAGCATCTTTCTATAATTTTCAGAATTGGTTTTATTTACTCATACATTATCATATTCAAGTATTACAAATAAACATCTGTTCAACTTTATTGACCACATTATTTTTAGTACATTCATAGAATAACATTTTACTTACTGCAGAGAAATTGTTATTAATTTCTTTCAGTTCCTGTAGACTTGCAAAGAGTGAAAAACTCCCGAGGTTCCTCTGAAGCCACTCTTCACTTCCATTTACATTCTGTGTGCATCCAGGCTCTGTAAATTATTTCAAAATATTAAAGACTTCAAAAAAATTGAAACAAAGCACAATATTTTATATTATTTAATCATGTTGTCATGATTTTCTTTCTTCATACCTCATGTTCCCTCAATAAAATGACCGTTGACACTCATTTCTATACTTTTACCTGGTGAGTTCTCTCTTGATAAATAGAGTTGAATGAAGTGTTCATAGATTTTTTTCTTCTCCATTCTCTTAGATATCTCCAGTTCATCACTCATAGCCTGAATCCTTGAAAGTAGAAATAAAAATGATTATTATTTTTTCGAAAGCTTTAGATCATCAGTGAACATACAGGAACAATATAAAAATATTCATAGAAAATCACAAATTTATTTATCCATCGACCATTTTTTGGCAACTGCACATATCATCATATCATAATATATATCATTTTTATGTTTTCATCTATGTTGACAGTTTTCTTCCTTTCTCTACATTTTGCGTCAGATTACTGCTCACCATGTCAAAATGTGTGATTCCTTTATTTCTATGTGTCGATTCTCTTAGGCCTGGTCTCACAAGCCTTCACCTTAAAATGGCAGATTCGAGCATACAGCAACACTATGTGTCATCAACTCCTCATATCATTGGTTTCATAAGGGCCTGAAAGATGTTGGGCCCTATTTAGACAGTCTATGGTGCATGGTCTAAAGCACAAGGTGCTAATGCATTTATAACATTGTCCAAGTCCATTTTGTTCGTTAAGTCGTAGATAACAATTGAGGCGCATGGCGCAAAGAGGGTGTATTTACTCTGAATTAGTCATAGGTGTGTTTTGGGCAGAACATGAATTAAACCAATTCCAGTGTGGCACATATTTAACAGTGGCACTCTTCTTCACCTAGGGATAGGGATGTGGTCCTTGGCTGGTCAACACTCTGCCCTACCATTTCACAATCTTCTGTCCCATCAACAACTCTGTTAGATTCGATATTTCATGTTATTTTAATGTTCTCGACACACTGTCAAGATTCATACAGTAAAATAGTTTGGCGTGAAACAGCTATCCTGATAAATCCTGAGATCCTGACATACACAAAGGTATTTATTATAGAAGCTTGAATTTTAATTCTGTTGGCTTTGGAAAGTTTATAACTACAGCTTTTAGTTTTGCTCATTAAATGTGCCACAACATTTGTTATTAGTGACATTGCTGTGTACATGGAAATTAAATACAATAATGTAAACCGCATGTCACTATCTGAATAATGCATCCTTTAAGTAAAAGAAAACAGACTGAAAACAGATAGCAATCTGCCATCAGTGCACCTGAGTTCATCACACTTTTAGACCAGCACATCCAGGGGCACAAGTAGTTTAGCTTAGCTATATTTAGCAATATTTTAGCAATAGCAACAACCCCACATTTCTTTTACCTCTAGACTTTAACAAAGGAAAAAGAAATCCTAAATCAGGGACAGGGACAGAATTCTCTTCCAGAGAGAAGCCTACTGGATACAATTTCTCAACACTCTGATTCCAAAGGGACAGAATGAGGAGATTTCATTTACCTTTCTGTGCTACAAATATGTGCTACATTGTTTATTGTGATACAGTTAGGTGCTATTTTGTTGTGAGATTTTGTTTTGTTTTGTTTGTATGAGACCCTGTGTGGTCCTTTGCGCTCCTTCAAAAGAATACAGCTCCCCCTATTGGGGTTTATCTGTTGTGCAATTTTGGATAATCTATAATTAGCATACCTGTGTAGTTTTACTGTGAAATTGCCAGAATACACGCTGAAGAATGGCATCTTGCCCAGAACCTTGGCAAGAATAGATGGGATGATGTGAGTGTTGTCCTTTATTTTTCTTTTGTTTATTTACTACAAGAGGCATTTAGCATCCCGTACTGAAGCTAAATACATGAGTTGAGTGCGTTGTTTTTGTAAGAAATAAAACATGTAATTTTATTTGACCATGTCCCTGTTCCAGGTAACAGATCAAGGGATGACTCCTCTCCCCTACTTGTTTCATTTCACAATCTCAAACAATTCTTAGTCTTAGTCTTACTTGTGTGTTTTGTATTCTTAGTCAATTTTTACATGTTATTGAGCAATAAAGGACACTGAAACTGTTGGACCTTCACAACATGGCCCTAACAGTAGAGTGGCCTGCGTGTAGACCAAAGTACACTGACCCTCTTGTCCAGTAGATGGCGCCAATTGTCACAGTACTCCCAGGTTTGAAAACTCCCATCTCCCAATGTCTGAGAATGTACCTGAACACATTGTCAGTTCCAGGCAGCAACCAGATACACGAAGAAAACAATAACAGCTGCATGCCTGTTTCACAGCAGTCCCACTCTAATGTGTCGCTGGAAGCCTCAGCTTTCGCCTGCGCAGCTGTTACTTAAAGGGAGCCCACAAACATTTGGATTCTACATGTCTTTTACCTCGCTTGGCAAGCCAAAACTGCCCTGTGTATACCAAACGCATTCCAAATCCAGAAGAGAGCTGTGCAACCAGCCTCTCTCATCCCTGCAGAAGGAGAACATCCCCTCAAGGCAACCCACTTTGACCAGTTTACACGCAGAGGAAGCGAGTGGGATGAAAGAAGACGGACACACGCTTAGCCACTAACAATGCAGTCACAAGTGAGGTTTATTTAGTGTCTGGGCAGATACTAGAAATTAGCATGTATTGTATGCTTTTTAGCTACACTGTTTTGTAAGTTTGTGGAACGTAGTCCTATTTGCTACTAGTTTTACACTGTAAAACACTGTTTGTTGCTTGCTTTTCTTTGTGATCATCATAAGCTGACTCGAGTCTCTCCACGTGGAGCATTGCAAGAATGCTTTATTTAAGTGGAGGAGGAGGAGTGCTGTGATGCATCTCTGTGTGCATTATTTAACTTTCAACCACTTGCAGGCTGCAACTGCTTTACATCCAACCAACACCAAATTACACTTTGCTAGCTGCATTTAAATCGGTATCAATTTCAGTATTCAATACCCGAGAGCAAATTCAATGTAGTTGCAGCAAGGACAGGATTCCCAAAAGAAGCCCACATGTGAATGCATGTGCAAATGTATCTAGTGTCATGGTTTTACAAGCTTAATTACATTATTTATACAGTACACACCTACATTATTTATCACTACGTTAACACCAATTCAGTTATTTTTACCAGTGATTTAGCAAGTTAGACCATTCATTTGCAAGTATCAGCAAAATGGAATTAAAGTCACTTACAATTCTTGGAAAGAACTGCAGCTGAAATTCTGACTGCTCAGCTGGATCAGGAAGTTCTCATCAACATTGGGCAAGAGAGGAGCCATCTTTAGTGAGAACCACAGTCTGACAGATCTTGAGTCACTGTCATTATACAGTCTTAGACTGTCCAAGACGCCAAATGTATCCAGAACATTGAATCCAGACTGTTTGGTGCCCTGTTGTGAAACAAAGTTGCAGTCGGCCATTAATAAAAGCTGCATTACATATTTACTCTTTTGTCGTGTGTTGCTTTTCAGGTTCTCCCTTTGTGTGAATTTCCTGCACTTTTTTTGTCTTTACCTGTGTCTTGTTTATCAATTAGCACTGTGTGTGCATAGTCTGTGTGCTCCCTGATGTTTTTGTCTGTTCGCCCTGTGTTACTACCCTGTGTTACTCACTTACGTGAATCACCTGGTTATTCTCCTGTGCCCAATCCCATGTTTTCCAGTGTCTCCCCATGTATACTCATGGTATGTTTTCTGGTTTTAGTTTCTTGCTTTATTCATTGAGTTTTACACTTTATGCTTTTTGAAGAACTCAGCTTTTGTTCAATAAAGCTCGCCCTTTGTTCCTCATCCTCTTTGCCTCCCTGTGTTCTAGCAATTAAATCCTACTTACACCCCCTCCAAACTGTGACACAGATTCTGAATAAGGGCTGTGTGCATTTGTCTGTGGATTAAATGTTTTGATACTTTCACAATAGCACCTAAACCTGCTTGATAATCAAATAATACATGGAAATCTCACTTTCTACAAAATGGGACCTTTCATATGTGTTAAAGTGTGGCCCTACTACCAAACATTAAAACATAGGACTAGAAAATGCTATAGCTCGTAAATGGATTGATAGATATTTTAGTGATATTTAGAAGTCTACTACAGAGGATATTACACAAAATCTAGCCAAAATTATGAATATTTTTTGATGATTTCAAAAACTTGCTTATACTATACATACAGATGTAAAGAAACCTTGCTTTTAAGTAGAGGTTTTAAACACATTTCATATTTTAAAATTATAAATGACTCAGAAATATGCAAAATGCAGATATTTCCATCCAAAGGGAAAACATTTTATATAAGTATACTCTAAATATATGTGTTTACAAGATCTTTGCATTCATGAAATGAATGCCATGGCATGGCATGAGCATGCTGTGTAATAGTTTTAATAAAACCAGATTTAACTATAAAAAAAATACATGTTACACAACTGCATGGAAAAAATAAAACAAATAAAAATAACATTGATACCAGGTCAAAGAAGACTTTTAAAGTAGACTCCACAATCTGTCTGAGGTTCTCTTCGAACTCCTTGGATTTGTCTTCTGATAAGCTCACATTTTGACCCTTTTTACAGGATATCTCTGCTGCCAGTATGTCCACTGCAGCAGATATCTAGAGAGCACACAGAGACAGATGTCTTTGTAATATACAGTAAAATAAGAAGCTCACTAGCATGGATAATCAGCACTGGGCTGTGGTGACTTTTAAAGGCTACATAAACTTACCCTGTGACTGGCATCTTGTACATTTCCAGCATGGCAAGTATCCTGGAAACCATTGCTTGGAGTGGCAGCGGTGCTGTCATCACAAATGGTGAAATAAAAATAAGCATTACATTGAACTTGAAGTAAAGCAGAATTATAATTATATTCTGAGTGACTGTGGTGTGTTAATGACTTAGATTAAACGTTACAGGTATAATATGCAGGATTTTCCTTAAAAACAATGTAGTGACTAATACAAATACAATTTCAATTAAAGCTACAAGCAGCAATGAACGGGTCCTCGCAGGACATGCCGCAGTCGGGGCATGCAGCCGTCGGGACATGCCGCTGTCGGGACACGCCGGTGCCGACACATGCTGCCGTCGGGCTTGTCCACGCAACACCTTTTTCCTTAATAATTTGGCGGGCTGCTCCGCCTGCCGGTATTAAACAATGTCTGAAAAGGATGAAAAGCTCAAAAGTAATGTTATGTGTAATGTTATGAAGGTCTTCTGACTGTTTAACCGTCCGAATGGTGTCTGTAGCTGAAAGTATGAGGGACAAGAAGAGGTTGTAAGCCGATAAGTTTTGAGTAGGATTTGAAGATTTTCCCATTT
>OMLP01001305.1:10994-27991 GCA_900302685.1 Spondyliosoma cantharus
ACTTCCCCTGAATGAAGGGCCGTGAGTAGATAATGACATAATTTTCATTTTTGGATGAACTGCTCCTTTAAATTTCCTGTAATATAACCCTTGAGGTATCTGAGAAGTCTTAATAATTTGAGATCTTAACGTGAACATTTTAACGGGAATCATGACGTTGGCATCACTCCCGATCCAGCGTTAGTGTATGTTTAGCACAAGCAGCATGTTTGTTCTAAATCTGAGCTTATCTGTTTGTCCCAGTTCACATCTGTCCAAGTTTGTAAAGGAAAATAAAGTCAATGCTTTTGTATATCATCTGTTGTCCACTGCATTGTCTCTGTTCACACATAAACTCATAAACACAAGATTCCATCAGTGTTTTCTGGATGTTACCTGTTCAAATAATGTGTCATTTGTTCTTTAAAAATACACTTAAACAATCACAACACAAGGTCGATCTCTTGAACAAACTTTACCCTTTGCCCTGCCAATCCTACTACAGAATATGAATACACAAATCTGCATGAATCTTTCTTAAATACCACTTTGTTTTAGATCCCAGGGAACACACACACACACACACACACACACCGGTGAGTTATAGGACATTTAGAGGTGATCGTGCTGTAACTCAATCTAGTCTGAGCGGCGCTGCAGACTGTCCAAACTACCTCCGGTCTGAAAGCAGCTTTGTTCTCCTGCATGCGCCTACTCCTTCTGCAAAATGTGAACACCAGAGCACAACACTGACCATTTTCCCTCCTCAGAAACTGAGTATAAACACCAGCGTTGAGTCACAAAAGATGATGGAAACTGTATCTACAAGTAATTCTTAATTTTTGTCCCTGGTGGTGCAAAATTGGGAGACTTTGCCATGCAGTCAGAACAAAAAGATGCTCAATTTAGCAACACATTCAACATATTTTTCTTATGATTTTCATGACATATTGAGGTCTGACACCAAAACACCAAACTCACCTGCTGTAAAGTCTTCATCTCAGCTGATTTCACCAGCACAGGACTGCGGTTTAAGTCATGCCTCACTATACGGAGCTTTTGCCCTTGCCCTGTGACCTCCTCCTTTCATTAAACGTGTTGACATGTTGAACATGCTGGATATCTCTTCCGCGCGAAAGCATGAGCATGAAGGAGGGCACATTACGACCAAGAGAAGGGGGTGCGTGTACGCCGTTCTTTATCCGAGGCGCAGTCTTAGTCCTGCTGGAGACACCAGTCTTGAAATTATCGATTGTCTGTTGATGCCAATGACAGCAGGAGCTGATTTCACATCCTTGAACGGTAGGCTCATCTCTCTACTGAACAACGCTTGAATAATGACAGATATCATGAGCAGGATTCAGTTTCTAAATAACTTCACCTTCGGATTCATACTAACCCGAACTAACTCTGAAAGGTCAGCCGTGAGAAAAGTGAGTGCGCGCAGCATTCAAGTTCAAGTTTGCTGGGTCGGAGTCACAGAAGGATTTCCGATGTGTAATTTTTAACATACATTCAAACAAATGAGTGTGCCTGAAACACATTTACCTCAGTTGTTTAGGAGAATGCTGCAACACTGTTTTGCTGTAAAAGCTCCAGAAATGTTTTGTGGACTACAAAACTACACCCGACTTTCAATCAGCACGGGAGTGAGGAACAAGATACTGACTGAATTTTCATTTTGGGGTGAACTTATCCTTAAAAGTCAACATTTGAGGCAAAGTATTTTTTGAGCTTATGAAGACACTAAAGCGCTTAATACACATTTATAAACTCTTGGAAAATTTCCTGAGATTTCTTCTTACATCCTTTTCGTGGAGAGATTTAATTTATTTTATGTTCTCACATTCGGACTTATTATGCTTCTTACTTTGCTCCTCAATCTTTTTTTCCTCGTTTTGATATATTCTATTAAAAGAAAACATCTTCAAATCTTTTATAACTTATCTCCAAATTTAAAATAATGCTTCTGCTTGTTCGTCTGTTTCCTCTTGGGTTGTTGTTAGCAGGTGAGGAGGAATATATAAATCTTTAATTTTCTGATATTTCACCTGAGATGATTCTTTTTCTCCTCTACCTCCTCAGTTGCAGTTTGCTTTGAGTCCAGCAGAGAGCAACCATGTCACACATCAACGCCACCGAGCTGCAGTCGCTCCTGCTCTCCTTCCTGCAGCACTGCCTCAACAGCACAAGTATACTGTCTCCACCGACACCTCAGAACTACACCACCCAGCAGGCTGTGCCCCACGTGGCCGGAGCCAGGGCCCATGCTCAGTCTCAGGGCATGATGTACATCTTGCTGGTGGTTGGCATGTTCAGCTTCTTCACGTTCGGCATCATGCTCAGCTACATTCGCTCCAAGAAGCTGGAAAGCTCGCACGATCCGTACCACCAGTACATCGCCCAAGACTGGACCACGGTGATGACTCCGTCCAGGGTCGTCGCTCAGGCCCTGCACAGGGAGGAGGGAGGTAACGGAGCCAGAAGCAAAGAGCCCATCGTCATCTGCAACCCTGCGACGCTGGAGCAGCTGCCAGACTAGAGCGAGACATTTCCCTGTAAACCTCTGTAACACTTTTTTATTAACTTTTAATGTCACATAGCAGCCAAAAGTTACAGTGTGTCAGATCAGTAATTTGACAGAAACAAGTCGTTTTATAAATATGCTTCATGTTGTTATATCTTTGTTATCAGCACATGCAGCTCACAACACTTACAGTCAAACAACCAAGATCGCTCCATACTGTTCTTCCTCCAACAGCCGTAGACAACCCTGCAAATCTGGACAATAACCGTGAAATGATGGATTAACGGGTAACTTCACCAATTTTACACATTCAAGTGTCTTCCAGAGGAAGCTGCATGTAATCTGATGATACATCCCATTGATGTCTCTCAGTGGCTAAGTTGCATTGTGGGTAATGCAGTCACCCGGTTTTAAAAGGAAGAATAATACTTATATTACTTAATATAAAAGGTGATATCTCTGGTCCTGCTGTATCTATTTTAATCGGGGGGCTTTTTGGTCCATAACGAGTCCAACAATGTTATGTTATATGTAGTACAATGCTAGACTGCTTTTCATAACCTGCCGCCTACATTACCCACAATGCAATTTAGCAAGTGAGTGACATCACTGGAGGCAATTGAACAGATTGCGTGCAGCTTCCTCTGGAGCCACAAATTGCTTTTTACTACTTTTGTCACATACGCAGCAGTGCTCCACACACTTTAAAGTGTAAAGTTGGTGGAGTTACCCTTTAAGTGGCACCATTGTCTCTAACTGTATATAAGTGGGTGAGCGAGTGCTAGAAAGAGGTGTCGCTCTATTAACTGCAATGATTGGTTCAAGTGAAAAATAATAAATATCGATCTAAAAGACTTCTCCGTTCACTTAAATTCAGAGTTTTAGCGTCTCAACCAGAGCAAACTCTTCATCCAAGACATCAGGCCCTGTTTGGTATTTTTTGTCTTATTTAGTGCGTTGGCTCTTTTTTTCTCTTCCTTCCGCCTCTCTCTTTCCTTCTCTCTCTCTCTCTGCTGCTCCAGTCTGTGTTGGTGGGCTCCTTTCACAGCACACTCAATCTCTCGCGACAATCTGAAGTGAACCATTTGCATTTTGAGCATCGGCACGATGAGGTTGTAATTGTCCACCATCTTGTTGAGTTTCACCAGCTCCTCCTCTACAGATGCACACAGCTGCTCCCATTGGCCGCTCTCTTTCGGGCTCATCGGGTCACCGAGTCTGGCCCTCCCCTCCAATAACCGCTTTCGGATATGAGCTGTGGTCTCTCGGATGTCGCGCTGTGTGACAACCCATGGTGGCTGGTAACCATTGTCTATGAGGATGCGGTTGAGGTTGTGGGTCATAGGATCAGCATATGGGTTGTGCTCAAACTTATTGAGAGGCTTTCCAGCTCCACTGAGGTTCCTGAAGTCTCCCCGTGCCATGGACTCCTGGATCAGGTCCTCCACAAGCCGCTCCACAGCCTGGGTGATCTTGATTTTTCGGCTGCGCTGACGCATATCCCGTTCCACCAGCGCCCCCTCTGCAGCAGCTGCCCTCTCGTGCTCCCTCTGCCGGTAATTCAAAATCTGGTCAGATGCCCGGTCGACTCGAATCTGCCGGTACTGACGCTCACGCTGGCTGGGCGTGCCTGAACCCACACCTTCATAACTGAGGTACTGTCTGTGTGCAAACGCTGTACCTCTGGACTCCTCATCTTCCAGTTCCTTCCCTCCGTCAGGTTGCTTTATCTTGTTCTGATGTGCCAGCACAGCACGGTAGGCCTCCTCAACCCGAGCAAACAGCACTGCATCTGCAGTCGGAGCCCCAGAGTCCGGGTGGTAGAGCTTGGCTAGGCGCAGGTAAGCCTCTTTCACCTGCACAGGACTGCTGTCTCGCTCGTCAGGAAGTTGGAGAAGCCTGTAGCTCTCTTGCAGGCTGCGACTGAGCTGGGGACCGGAGCTGAGCGCTCTGAGCAACGGCGACCGTCGAGACAAGACCGGCAGAAACCGGCCATGGCAGAAGTCGGTGCGGGAAACCAGGAGTTGGAAAGTGCAACTCATGTCTGGCACAGTACTGTGGAATCAAAAACCAAAGATATGAACAATCACTAAAGTTAATCGTTTTTGTTTTTTGTTCAGACTGCAGCTTGTGCTTACGATTTTCAACTGACACATTTCTGATCGTGACAATGCTTGAAATCAATCTTGCATAGCCTGAAGCATCTGCGTTGCATCAGCGTTGTTGTACTTATGTGGACCATATTTATGACCTTAGACTTGCTAAACTGAGAGTGGCAAGTAAAATTAAGTAGAGCAATAATCATAAATTACCCCAAGCATTGTTAGAAGAAGAAGGAGAAGAAAAGAGGTTTTCATAATGCCACGTATCGGGCAACATATATCCGTGTTAGGTCAATATTGGCCAATAATATCTTCAAAACTCTAAAAAAAAAAAAACAGTAGGGTTATTGAAGCTGCAGAAAGTCCTAATTTTGAGCATATAAACAGGAACAGTAGTTAGCTATTTTTTTGTTTTGCTGCTTAACTTGTCATGTCAATATCACAGTCCACAATGTGCCTTTACAATCTGTGCAGCATGTAACAGCTTCAGTCCTTAGACCCTCATAAACTTTATCAGCACAGTTGAGCAGCAGTTTCATGAGAGGTCAATAACAGAGCTGAAGTTAAACTACATCAGACTGTCACAGATCACCGTACATACCTGCTTTAGGTATATTTCCCTCCCAACTTTCCCCCTGTTGGTCATCAGGAGCCACAAGTCCACATCCAAACCTGCTGTAGGACAAAAAAAAAAATGGGGTCAAGTTTGAAGGCAGATTTAATGCTAACTAGCTAATGCTGCGTTAGATTATCAAAATAATCACATTTCCGGAACAAGACATTTAACGCCAGTTAAAACTGAAGACGACACTACAAAAAACACAAGTTAACATTGCATGACAAGCAAGTTGAGAGTCTACAGAAAAAGTCAGGTCACCTATCTGTTTGGTTTGTTGCTGTTACGTATTCTTCTTCTTCGTCTGCTACGGCTCTTTCTTCTTCTTGTGTTTTAATGGCGGATTGCGAGCGATGACTCAAGGTGCATACCGCCACCTGCTGTACAGGAGTATGTTGTAAAGGACACTATTTTGCTTCACCCTGTAAGTCTTTATTGTACACAGTATCAGATATAAAAGTGCAGGCACGGACAATGAATAACCACACAAATAAACACAAAGTAATAATAACAATAATAATAATAATAATTCTCTGAGATGAGGATGAGAGGTGAAACATCTTCAAGAAACTGAAACAAGTCCAGTTACCGGCGATACAGCACCTAGATTTACCATCACCTGGATGACTGAGAACCTTCATCAACAAAAATAGTAATTATTTCCAGTTGACTTTAAATGACTAAGTTCCCTCTTAGCTGCCCTTCCATTAGAAAAACATGATAAAGTACCTTCTCGTGTGTCCCTCCACTGGACAAAATGTGAAAGGGTTCCCTCTCGGGTGTCCTTCCAGTCAGATAAACTTCCCCATGTATTTTATAACAGATGTGCAGTAGTTATAAACAATCACATAATAACATTCTTTAATCTTCACCAGGGTTTGTGACTGTTTCAGTATAAATGTATAACGAATGCCTGGTGCCTGGAGAGGTGGACATTTCCTGCTCTGACAGCAGCTGACTGGAGGGACCGCCTGTGAGTGTTTTGGGACGGGGGAGTGCTTTCACGTCAGAGTGTCCAGAAGTCTCCAAGAACACCAGAAAAAGTCGTTAGATTTGTCGCCAGTCGCTTTTTTGAAAAGGAGTCGACAAGTTGGCAACACTGCCAGAGGCTGTGCAGTAAAATGGGCACTGGCTTGAGGAGTAAAGAGGGAGATGACCTGACTGAGACCGCAGGCAATAAGAGAGAGACACCAGGTGAGTTTGATTTCCAGTCGAGCTTGAAGACTTTTCGTTTAACACCTGAGAGCAGAGCTGCTTCACGGTTTTTAAATAAAACGTTGAGCGGTTTTCTTCAGTTTAACAAAAGTGGACGAACTTCAGCTCTAACTACTGAAGCTACTATAAAGTAATACATGACAACATTATCAAACATTTTAGAGTTAGCTAACACTTTGCTAACGTTCTTATTTCCAACGGACGATACTAGCTAACGGTTAGCTAGTTTTCTAAAGTGGTTTAACACGACGGTTGAGTTATAACGTTAATTGTATTTAGGAAGACGATAGTTAACGTGAATAGAGAGACTGTGTGTGTGTGTGTGTGTTTGTGTGAGAGAGAGAGAGAGAGAGAGAGAGAGAGAGTAGAACGGCCATGCTATCTTAATTAGCCTAGTAGTGATGGGATGCTCGATTCCTTTTACTGACTCGAGTTTGTATGAATCACTCACTAAAGTGAATCGGGTTTTCGAGTCACATGAGTCAGTCACCCAGAGTGTGCACCACGGAAAATCAAGAAGTCTCCAAGGCAAAACATTTATTTTTCTTTCTTTCTTTCTTTCTTTCTTTCTTTCTAAGTAAATGCAAATAACCCAAACAGCCAATAAATTATCATTCAGTGCGAAACAGTGCAACAGTACAAAATTATAATAAAATGTATGAAACTGTGCACAAATAGAAAAAATGAAGTTCAAATAACCTAAACAATAGCGGAGCAGCACACTGCTCAGGTGAGGGAGCGGCTCTGAGAGCACGGGAGCAGGGAGGGAGAGAGCTGTGAGCTGGAGCTACTGGGTCAGTCAATCGTTCTTTTTCTGTATCAGCCTGCGATACAGCTCAGCTCGGGGCAGAAAGGAGAGGAGACAGGGGAGTTGAGTTGAAATAATGACCAGAGCCGTTGCTTCAGCCACGGAGCTACAGCAATTAGCTTGATACATTTACTCACTGAGCCTCAAATTGCTCCTGATGTGCAGTTGGCACCTTGCATGGCGGCCTCTGCCATCAGTAAGGGCCCTGCTATGAGCTGGCGACTTGTCCAGGGAGTACCCTGCCCTCGCCTGGAGACAGCTGGGATTGGCTCCAGCAACAAAACCCTGCGACCCCATAAAAGGGATAAAGCTGTTACGGACAATGACATGACATGACATTTACGCAATTGTAGTTAGAATAACAGTTGTGTGGCATGTCTCCTCTTTGCAGTTAGCTGGCGGTAGCAGCGGTGAGTCAGTGAACGAGTTAATGGAGACGATGACTCGTAACTCCCAAGTCAGTAATCTCGAGTTTTGAACAATTCGTTCATGACTCGCACATCACTATAGCCTAGCTTTGATGAGAAAATAGCAGCAGCACAGAGCTGTCCTGTCTATTGAAGGTTTCCCGGAGACGCTGTATGTGAGAAATTGACTTTTCATTACTTCCTCTGTATGTTTACTTTTTAGAGAATATTTAGAAGTAAACTCTGGTTGATGAACTCCTCCAGGAAAGTTTGTTTTTTAAATCTTTTTTTTCTTGGGCTATTAGTCAATTAACCAATAATTGATTGGTAACTATTAACTAATAATCAGCAGAAGTGCCAAATATTCTCTTGTTTAAGCTTCTCAACTGTGTGTATTTGCTGCTTTTCTATTTCATATCACATGAAATTAAATATTTGTGCTAATTAGACAATTTTTTTTAGTAAATCAAAATTGCCATTTTTCACAGTTATCTAACAGTTATGCAATAAGTTAAAGAGCAGTACATGTTTCTGAAGTCAAACTTTTTCTTAAATTCTCTGCAGCTGCCTGATCCTCAGCAGCAGTGACTGATGTAAATACAATGGCAGAAGGTAGGTGCACAGGTATTATATATGTACAGTCATCTCACTAAATGTCTGTTACTCACTGAGTTCAGGTTGTTGACAACAAGCAAAATTTAAACAGAGAATCTGACTGTAAAACTCATTTCCAAGTTCAGTCAGTCAAGTTTTTATCTCCAATAGTAATAATAATAGTTCTCTAATTTTGTTTCAGCTGCAGGTCCTTCAACTGCAGGAGCTGGTGTAGATACCAAGCCCAATGGTAGGTGTACAGGTAGTATGAAGTCTCCTCTGTAAATGCTTTGTACTGTTTGTCAGTCACTGATAAGATTGTCTAGAAATCCAGATACAGCTATATCCAAATCTTTATTTACTTTGTGGTTGGAAATTTAAAACAGGCTGAACTTTGTTTGTTCTAAAAAGTTTTTAGGTTCTTGAAAGGAACAGTGACTGCTGATAAATGCTGCAGAGTATTATTGAATTTAAATAAAACATTTGACATGTTGGATATGTTTTTTTGCTTTTTCACCGAGAGCTACCTTAGAAGATCGACACCACTCGGATGCGTGTCAAGAATAATGTCCATCCCTGACTCACAAGCATCTCGCTAATGTGGATTAAGCAGCAAAGAGCATTTATTCAACATTTTTTTATTGGTGAAGAGGCAGTAATGTGTCTCATTCATTTGTATTATCTTATTATTGATGAAAATAATTATCTATGTGAGCCAATTTCCATGCTAGACAAATTTCAGACATTAAATATGTTTGTGTGTACGAGCCTCTGTGTATAATAACCTGTTTATAAATATAGATGTTATAGCAATTCCTGATCTATCCTTGTAAGCTTGGGAACCCCTGTTATACATCACTGTAGTTGAGTCATGTTAAATAGTACGTACACTTCCTGGGACCCACATGTAGTTAAAGATAATTCAGTGAATGCAATAGACACACAACTAGACTTAATCACTTTTACAAAATCTGAAGGCATTGTCAGTTCTTAATATTTGATCATCATCTACACTTTGATATAGAAAGTAGAAGTTAGATAGCCTCTTGTAATGAAACCTGTATTTTAAATGGCTTCATGTTCTCTTCAAATCCAATCAGTCATTGTAGAATAATATTTACCTTCTTTCCTCAGATGAACACTTTGTGGATAAACATCAATCTGAGCTGATCAAGAGAGTGAGCGATGTTGAACTCATTTTGGATGAGCTCCTCCGCCGAAATGTCGTTCAGCAAGAGAGTTATGATCAGATCAAGACTCTGCCCACTGCTGAGGAGAAGATGAGGGAGCTATTCAGTGGGCCACTGAATTCTCTTCCAGGAAAAGATGTCTTCTATCAAATCCTGATTGAAAATGAGCCATTTGTGATAGAAGACCTCAAGAGAATGGATGTTGAAGTGAGTAAATCTAGTTATATAAATCATTATATTGAGAGTGTGGATAGCTTCGGTTATGTTATGTTTCTAATGTAATCAATGTGAATACAAATGAAGATCACATTTTAAATGAATGACGTAAAGTTTAAAAACTGCACAATATATTGTTTCAGCATCGATATCGCAATGTGCGCAATAGTCACAATGTAGCACTGATTTAAGGGTTCATTGATATGCAGAGTTTGTTGCTTGTGGTTGACATGTGGGCTTTAAGATGCCAGGTTTCCTTTACATCAGATTGTGTTACTGGGATTGGAACTGGGATGTTTTGGCGTTGTGGGAATACTTACCACCATTTTAAGGGACTGAACTCTGCGATGAGTCTTTCACATGCCCACACTAACAGCCACACCTGTACTGAATTGTTGTCATTTTGTTGTTGCAGTGCTGCTTTTTCTTTGCCAATTGTTAATTGCTTTATTGTTTTGTGTGATTATTTTAAAAAAATTTTACCGAGTTATTTATATTATTTTTATAATTTTTGTATCATTTTAAAACACCTGTACTTTCCCACATTACAAAATATATTGCTGAAGTTTGTTTGTTTTTTCGATACCGTGCAGCTAATTGAAATAAGTCAAAAAACGTTATTTAACTGAACTTTCTTGATTTGGAAAATATTTCTTCTGTCACCATTGTTTGATTGAATGTAGATGAACCATGAGACTTAAGTTCAAAATCGACTCTACAGTTCAGCAAGCAGGATTTTTTTCAAACTATGAGTGTAACAATGTGAGTTTAATAATGCTCAAAAACATGTGTTACTACTGTGATTTGCTGTTCACTTCATTGCAGTCGATAAGGCAGAGTCATGAACTGGTTTGCCTTTTTGTCAAGTCTTACTGTCAAGCTGAGATGACATTGATACACAAATAATTTTTTCACAGTGAAGAAATAACATTTGCTTATGAATATAAACCTGGAACTTTACAGATGGTGACGATTGGAACTATTAAAGAGCTGCTCTTGAAAACACTCAATGATGTGAGTTATGAGGAGCGACAGAACTTCAAGTGGTTTCTGCAGTTCACATTCTTCCAGAGGAGCCTTCCACAGATTCCCTGGAGCAGACTGCTGGAGGAAGACATGACAGAGTCACTGGTGGATGAGATGGTGGAGAAATGCGGTCAAAAGTCTGTGGAGGTGACCAGGGAGGTTTTAATGGACATGAACCGGACTGATCTGGTGCAGAGGCTGTCAGAGACCAGCTCAGGACTCAAAGGTGATATAGGAGGACAACTGTCACATTAATTCATAATAATATAATAATATATAATATTAACATTCTTATAGTCTCACAGTCTAATTATGTTGTTAAATTAACAACATAGTCTTTTTTATGTTTCCTCTCTCCTCAGAGAAACTCTCTGTGGAAGAAGATTGGCCTGTGCTGATCCAGAAAGTGAGTGATGTCACATCTGGCTGATCAACATTTTGATAATAAATAATTCAATTGAGTATTTTTTTGAAAGAAATGCCAATCACTCTCTGGTTCCAGCATTTGTGAGGATCCTCTCCTTTTCTCTGTTTTGTATAATTATAAACTGAATATCTCTTTGAAATTTGAAGGCCTCACCTTGAAATTATTATATGTACTTTTAACAACATTTATTTATGTCATTATTATTACCCATAATTCTTATGATAATGGTTATTTGCAGTGCTACTTTAAACAATAATAGTTATCAGGAAATACAAGTAGAATAAAATTAATCTTGAATATTATAAATGATGACTAAAAACAAATTATTTATTTTCATCAGAAGGTTTGTCAGAACTGAAGCTGCATTCAGTTTGTTCTGATGTTCAGAACAATGAAGTAAAAAGTGATGTAAAAAGTCATGAACCTGTAAACAGAAATAAAATAACTGTAAAAGAAGATTTAAGTCAATACATTTTATTTTACAAGGAAGAAAGAACTGTATACACATATTAAAAACAGGTTTATGTGCTGATGTACTCTTACCATATTCACATTTCTTAAACACAGAAATTGATGCGATGTAAACAGAAATATTTGTCATCAGCCTTGCTGAGAAATCACACTTCAATCTCATGATGAATCTCTTTTTCTCTGAATTTAACAGGTGGCATCGATGGAGTCTGTTATAGAGCTGCTTTTGGAAACACTGAAAGATTTGAGTGACACAGACCTCAAGGAGTTTATAGGTGCCCTATTGAGTCAACCTGAGTTCCACAGACCCTTTTTAAGCATCCCATTGAAGCTGCTACAGACAGCACATGTGCAGGACACAGTGTTTTTAATGGTGCAGATCCGCGGCCAAAAGTGTGTGAAGATGACAGAGAAGATTTTAAAGACGATGAAGAGGACTGATCTGGTGCAGAGGTTGTCAGACAGCAGCTCAGGATCTAAAAGTGAGACAATAAAGATAAAAACATGTTAAAATCATGTAACTGCTATATAACATGTCTTGAGTTTATAAGCTATTTACTTTATAAATGATAAGATTCATAATGTAGAGAAGACACATCAGCTGTGAACAGAATATATTACGACTAAGAGAGTGGTTGGAAATAACAAAGTATGTGTCACTGTTGAGGAGGTTTAACTGTAATTTTGTGTATTGTTTTTTTCATGAGGCATTATTGCCTGATCATTTTAATTTAAAGCTGTTAGAGCAGTCATCATCAGTTATGAGTGACTTTCTACCTCTTCTCTCCTCAGAGAAACACTCTGCAGATGAACACCGCTCTGCACTGATCCACAAAGTGAGTAATGTCACATCTGACTTCATACAACACAGCTTTCCTTCAAGAGATGGAAAAAACTATTGTTGTGTATTTAACATTTTAAATAATGATACAACACAAACTCAAGATTTACTTATTTATATGTTAATTTATCACAGAAGTGAAGCTGCATTCAGGTCGAGCTCTTTAGCAGTAATCTAATAATAATAATAATAATACACTGCATGGCCACAAAAACAGTCACCACCTGGATTTAACTAAGCAAATAGATAAGAGCCCTCCATTGGATAATTACTGCAATGATTAATGTGTTTCAGCTGACAACAAGGTTCTTAAACAACCATGTCAGAAGACATATCCTGTGGTCGGGGAAAAGATGTTACTCTGTTTCAGAAGGGTCAAACTATTAACCTGCATCAAGCAAAGAAAATGACTAAGAAGATGCTGAAACTACTAAAACTGGGTTAAGAACTGTCCAACACATTATTCAAAGCTGGAAGGATAGTGGTGAACCTTGGTGAATCTTCGAGGAAGAAATATGGTCAGAAAAAAATCTTGAATCTTCTTGAATCAGATGGTAAAAAGTCAACAGTAGAACTCACGGCTCTGTTTAATAGTGAAAGTAAGAACATTTCTACACCCACAATGCAAAGAGAACTCAAGGGATTAAGACTAAACAGCTGTGTAGCCTTAAGAAAACCACTTATCAGTGAGGCTGATCGGGGGGAAAAAAGGCTACTATTTGCTAGGGAGCATAAAGATTTGACTCTGCAGCAATGGAAAAAGGTCATGTGGTCTGAGTCCAGATTTACCCTGTTCCAGAGTGATGGAAGCATCAGGGTAAGAAGAGAGGCTGATGAAGTGATGAACCCATCATGCCGAGTGCCTAACATACAAGCCTGTGGGGGCAGTGTTATGATCTGACTACCTGAAAATACTGAATGACCAGGTTTTTCAATCAATGGATTTTTTTCCTTTCCTGATGACATGGACATATTTCAAGATGACAATTGTGAGAGTGGTTCAGGGAGCATGACACATCATTTTATCACATAGATTGGCCACCACAGAGTCCAGATCTTAACCCCATTGAGAATCTTTGGTGTGTACTGGTGTTACAGCCCCAGTGCTGTGGGCGTGTTTTGTGTTGTTTTTCTGTTCCTACTCAGGTGCCACCCTCGTACTCTCCCTCCTCATTGCCTGTGTGTGGAGCGCCATATCTGAGTCTACTTGCCACTTGGGCCGAGTGGTATAAAGTGCTGCTGATGCCAGTGGGCTTGGGCAGCCGTGATGTGCAGGAGCCAGAGAGACTGAGCTACAGCCTGCACCGTTCTCTTGTCACAAGAGCAATCTTGGTTAATTAGTGTTTTTTGTTGGTGCAAATAAAGTAGTTTTTGATTTACTATTACCTACTGTTTCTTTTCCCTGCTTTACACCCGGTTTTATTTTAACCATGTTACTCCCTTCATCCCCTGGCCTTACGGGGACGTAACATATTTGGGGGCTCGTCCGGGATTTGAACCCGGGACCTCTCGCACCCGTTGCGAGAATCATACCCATAGGCGAGGGAGAAAGGGATTTTGTCACCCAGTGTAGAGAGTGCTTGCATCGTGCCTCCGCCCTGGCGAAGGATGTGCTTTCCCGAACCAGTGTGTTGTCTCACGACATTGACGTTGGCTCTGCTGCACCAATCATGCAGCATGCATATCGCTGTCCACTCCCAAAGAGGGAGGTGATGAAGCAGGAGACTGAATATCTGTTGGTAAATGGTTTAGCCAAGCCTAGTAGCATGTGCTTGGCGGTTGCTACCCCTTAAATATGTTATGTCCCCGTAAGGCCAGGGGATGAAGGGAGTAACATAGTTCAAATAAAACCGTGTGTAAAGGAGGGAAAAGAAACAGTCGGCAATAGTAAATCAAAAACTACTTTATTTGTGCTAATGAAAAACACTAATCAACCAAGAGGAGGGAGAGTACGAGGGTGGCACCTGAGTAGGAACAGAAAAACAACACGGCACCGGGGCTGTAACAACTGGAGAAGACTTTACGCAGCAGCCCGACTCTCCCTTCATCAATACAAGATCTTGCCGAAAAATGTATTTAACTCTGGATGAAAATAAATGTTGTGACATTGTACAAGCTCATCAAAATTATGCCATGGTGAATGCGTGCTGTAATCAAAGTTAAAGGCGGTCCAATCAATAAGAGTGTGTGACTTTTTTTTGGCCAGGCAGTGTATGATATCTTTACCACTAAAGATGAGATGAGGAAATGTCTGCATGAACATTTTTCCTGAATTCCAATTGATTTTTCATTGACAAAGGTTTATCCATCTGAAAACATTTCTTTATTGTACTTGAAACAATTTTGAAAGCATTAAGAAATATGACATGAAATAATGAAAACATTTTTTTGAGCCACTTTGACTTATTTCAGTGTTTGTGAGAAGATGTTCAGCCTGTAAATATAAAAAAACAAACATTATGAGAATTAAAGGAAGCCTGAAACGGTAATCCTCTTTTGCTTTGTACAATGTGTTACTCAAAAATCAATAGATCAGGTAAACATGCTAATCGATAAAAAAGATCACATACTGCGATCAATCAGCAGCAATTACCAAATGGATCAATACTTTGTGTGATCCAGCTGAAACATCTACGTTTATAATAGCATTGACAAGCTTCAAAGAGACACATTTTAGTCACAAGTGGATTAAAAAAATATTTCATGAATGTATTGGTTATTTCAGGTAGCAACAATAGCAGCTGTTCAACAGCTGCTTTTGGAAACCCTGAATGATTTGAGTAAGAAGCAACTCAAGAAATTCAAGAATATTCTGCAGTCGACTGTCTCCGAGAAGAAACTCCCAGATATCTCATGGATGTTTAATTACAGAGCAGATATAGTGAATCAGATGGTTCACACCTACGGCCAACAGTCTGTGGAGTTAACCAGGGAGGTTTTCATGGACATGAAGAGAACTGATCTGGTTCAGGGGTTGTCAAAGCCCAGCTCAGGACTCAAAGGTAAGACTAAGAAGACAAAAAGTGAATGATCTAAGTTTAACAAGGTTAGTATTTGTTTCAGGTCTTTTGTATTGGATTGCTTTTAGATTGTGAAGGTGTTTATGATTATGTATCATTTTGCAGTGAAATTTTAAATTTGTATTTTCTTAAGTAAGTGAACCTTTATTAAAGTTGATTATGCTCTTTTTGTGTAATTAGATTATAACCATCTTAGTCCATTTTTATTTCTTTTCTCCTCAGTGAAACACTGTGGGTTTACTGTAACAGGAGTAAAGAAACAGGAAACATTTTCTCATTTAAGGAGCTGGATTCAGAGAATTTGGACTCTTTCTCTCTTAAAAAGTTTTTCAGATCGATAAATTGATTGTCAAAGTAGTTTCAACGTTTCGTTGCTTTCATTGGTTGTAGGTCTATGCCATTGCTTGACCATATACACTATATTGCCAAAAGTATTCACTCACCCATCCAAATAATTGAAATCAGGTGTGAAATCACTTCCATGGCCACAGGTGTATAAAAGCAAGCATCTTGGCATGCAGACTGTTTCTAGAAACATTTGTGAAAGAATGGGTCGCTCTCAGGAGCTCAGTGAATTCCAGCGTGGTACTGTGATAGGATGCCAACTGTGCAACAAGTCCAGTCGTGAAATGTCCTTGCTCCTAAATATTCCACAGTCAACTGTCAGTGGTATTATAACAAAGTGGAAACGATTGGGAACGACAGCAACTCAGCCACGAAGTGGTAGGCCACGTAAAATGACGGAGCGGATGCTGAGGCACATAGTGCGCAGAGGTCGCCAACTTTCTGCAGAGTCAGTCGCTACAGACCTCCAAACTTCCTGTGGCCTTCAAATTAGCTCAAGAACAGTGCATAGAGAGCTTCATTGAATGGGTTTCCATGGCCGAACAGCTGCATCCAAGCCATACATCAGCAAGTGCAATGCAAAGCGTTGGATGCAGTAGTGTAAAGCACGCTGCCACTGGACTCTAGAGCAGTGGAGACGCGTTCTCTGGAGTGACGAATCGTGCTTCTCCATCTGGCAATCTGATGGACGAGTCTGGGTTTGGTGGTTGTCAGGAGAACGGTATTTCTCTGACTGCATTGTGCCAAGTGTAAAGTTTGGTGGAGGAGAGATTATGGTGTGGGGTTGTTTTTCAGCAGCTGGGCTTGGCCCCTTAGTTCCAGTGAAAGGAACTCTGAATGCTTCAGCATACCAAGAGATGTTGGAAAATTCCATGCTCCCAACTTTGTGGGAACAGTCTGGAGATGGCCCCTTGCTGTTCCAACATGACTGCACCAGTGCACAAAGCAAGGTCCATAAAGACATGAATGAGAGAGTTTGGTGTGGATGAACCTGACTGGCCTGCACAGAGTCCAGACCTCAAGCCGATAGAACACCTTTGGGATGAATTAGAGCGGAGCCTGAGAGCCAGGCCTTACCGTCCAACATCAGTGTGTGACCTCACAAATACACTTCTGGAAGAATGGTCAAATATTCCCATAAACACACTCCTAAACCTTGTGGAAAGCCTTCCCAGAAGAGTTGAAGCTGTTATAGCTGCAAAGGGTGGACCGA
>OMLP01001306.1:9107-42020 GCA_900302685.1 Spondyliosoma cantharus
GGGGGGGGGGGGGGAGCTTGCCTCATTTCTGCCAGTGTGCCCTGTGCGTGTCAGTCCAATATCTTAAAACAACACATGCAAGGCTTTGCTACAGCCAATTACCCAGCTCTTGGCACAGGAACTGAAAAACATCTTCGGAGAACAATAAAGAGAGCTTGGCTTGTTGTGCGTGCTGTCAGTAAGTGCTGACAGATTGTTATTTTTAATGAATATACAGCACTTGAATGGCCCATCAAGAGGTCTTTGAGCGAACATTGCTCCTTTGTTCAGAGCATTAATTTTCTATGTAACAGCCAGATATCTTGCAATGAAACTGCTATCAAGTGCTGTAAAGGAAAAAGCTAAATCAGTTTATCCACTTGTTTTCCGTATTGTCCACTGCGCCCTCTTCGCAACAACTGTGCAAAGTCATTAGAATATAAACATAAGGCAACAGACTGTCTTAATTACAAACATGATGTCTCAAGACACTTGATTACACAGCATTTCCTGCATTGGTTCTGTCAAGCAGACACTTCACCGCTTACCTACGTCTCCTGCCAACATAATTTTACACTGTATGTGAAATCCCTGAGCAAAACAGTCTGGGAGAAAACAATAAATCAGCTTAATCACCTTTATTTGAAACACAATAGACTTTCTGCAAGGAAAGTGCATCTTTTTTTTCTTTTTTTAAATACAGGCTAGCCACAGTGATGACAGGTTATAGCACCATCACCTACTGCAACACAATGTCTCTGAAGTAGCTCTCAAGACTCTAGCCAGCCATTATAATGGAGAATCATCTTTCATGACAATTCATGGCACAGGAAAAAACGCAGTGACGGCATCTAGGTGAAAACCAGCAAGACGCCATCGGAGCACAGCATGTAAACATTGAATTACTGAGCATGTGTATTGACAAATCATCCAAAAAAAGGGGGGAGTCAGAGCAAGGGGTCTTTCCTTCACATCGTCAAAGCCTTCCATTTGCCACATAGTGCTCACAGGGAGCTACTATTACTCAAACACACATTAGTCATTAAAGGAAAATAGCGGGGTTATTACAATTCTCTTATCGTTGCTCCGCTGCTGCTGCTGCTACAGCCACCCAGCTAGATTAACACTCAATGGACGGAGTGTGTCATTGGATATGTAATTTTACCCACTGCTGCTCTTGAGATCCCATTCAAATTGAAACACTATAAAACACTGTGACCTCCTCTGACCCCTGAACTAAAGAGATGATGTGGATTTAAAAATGACTTTGCACACTTAAACAAATAACAGCCTTGGATAAAAGAAATAAATACACAATTGCTCCGTTTTCAGCTATTCTGAATTATCATCTTGGCTGAACCTTAAGAACCCTCTCCCAACAGAAAAAGATAAAGCAAACATTAAGGTGCTGTTCCGCCAGGGCTGCTCTTAAGCAGTAATCAACGTATAGCCTGTAATAGCAGACCTCTGTAACCTAACCTTGCAAGTATACGGTCTTAAGTGGTAGTTTAAGATGCTGGCAGCCACAAAAACATCAGATGTGCATATGCAAGATGTATGGAGATAAAAAGAAAGGTGTATATAAAGGTGGCACTTTAATCACAACTGCACTGACTTGATCCAGTAAATCTATTGAACATTTTAGCATTATGGGCCACTATGTAGTTTTGGTTGAGGAGAAGAAATTCAATCTCAGACTTTTAATATTTATAATATTAAAGAGGTAAGAATACATTATAACTGAACACTGAATAACAAGCTGTTCTGGTCACAAGAACACTGTTTGAAGCTAGAAAGGTGGCAGGGTCCGCCAAACAGTATACAAGTAAAACAGTATGAAATTGTGCTCTCCTTTAAGGATGGGCATGAAAATAAATAAATAAATCAGTCAGTTGAGATCTTTCTCTTCTAATCACATTCATTTCTCAAGACTACATATCTCACCTTTAACAGGTGTGTTTTTGTTTAAAGAACCTAGTATTGCTTACGAAACATTTCTGATGTGGGTGTGTGTTTTTTCTTACCTAACCTTCTGTTACTAAACTCTACTGTGTAATAGACATTACAGGCATGCATTATGTGAGTGTGAACTTTGTTTTTCAGTTCAATGACCCCCTCGACACAGTCACGTCATCATCAGGAGGCCTGAACTGGAGGTAATGACTGAAAGGAGCAGTGGTGTAGTTGTCTAATGTTAGGTTGTTTATAGCCTTCAAATATAATGTGGTGTTGAGCATGTATATGTTTTTACAATGCAGCGTTGCCGGGATATCAGAGAATTCATTAAACTTCTCCTTAGACCCAGCATAATGACATTATGGCACTTTGACAATTAAAGAAGTGCTGGCTTTGTTGTCAACATTAAATTAACATTTCTTTCAGATGGCTGAAAATAGCTTGGCATCTATGGAACAAAAACAAATGTTCCTCAATCCTTTGATCGTTGAGCAGAGTGTGTTTTCATTAGTTATGGTGAAGTCCACAATTGTGCAGAGCTATGTAGCCCTGGGAAGTGAATAAGTCAGGAGTGAGTCATAAGCACTCAATAAAAATAATTCACTTGCTCTTAATAGTTATGCCTTTGTGAATACGGATATGAGAATGAACAGAAAGCATCTCTGGAATCTGACTTAGGGGACAGACCATGAATGGTCGCTGTGGCCAAATAATGTCAGTGAATTGTCTTTTGTTTACTAATGTCAAACAAGATAACTTAATCTGAGCTCAAGAATCCCACTCCACTGATAAAAGAATAAACCCAGCAAATACCACTATCCTTGAACCTCATGTGAATCACTACTGCACTTGTCAAATGTTTTGAACTGCTCAGCCTGCCAGGGGTGAAGTGTTAATGCCAATTCTGCTGATTCTATTTGTTGACAAATGTCTCCAATCAAGCTTTAACGAGCCTTGCAGCTTTGTTTTTAAAAGTCAACGAGAGTGTGCCGTCGTCCAGTGCTGCATTTGCTAAAACCAGCCCAAACCAAGCTCGGATATGATCACGTACCGTTCGCGAAATAACAATAATTGAGCAAAAGTCAAGCAGACAAAGACAGCAAGTTAGCTTCGCCAGCTAACGTTTCCATGAGCTAATGACAATAGCTGAATGGGCTCCGGCTACTCCCCGGAACAGAGACACTACACTGGGTGATTCAAAACGAGAAACCGCTTGCTGTGAGGTACTGCAAGGTTACGTGCACGTTAAACCCACAAAGCGTTTAATAAAGTGCAGCCATGTTGTGTGTGTTGCATGTGCTCTATGCTAACCGGTGTCAACGAGCTGTTTCTATCCAGACATTACACTGCTCCTGGCTGGCATTCCCCAATCAGTAGTAGTCACTGGCGCTAGCCGCTAACGTTAGTCCATGGTAACCAGCAACAGTAAGGGGCAAACAAGTCTATCAGCTAACTAGCTAGCTGATGCTAATAGGCAAATTAGCCAAATAGCTAGCGAGCAAGGGTGTACGTTAACAACCCAACGTTTACAAACTGGTCCTTCATATTTGTCTCCCCCCCCCCCCTCTCGCTTGCTGATGAACGTCAAAGGCAAAGAAGACGGCAGGTTGAAGCTCACAACACTTACCTTAGAGAGCTTGATCTACAACATCTGTGATTTGTTTGATGAGAGACTGCAACAACAAACAATAGCAGCAGCAGCAGCAGCGGCAGGGGCAATTAGCCAACGTTAGTTAGCCAAGTGTCGCCACTACAGAGTAGCACAGCAGCTGCAGTGCCACCTGTATGTATCTTCTCTTATGTAGCTATAACGGAGCGCACCACGTTTGAGACAATGCTGTCATAAATGATGGACTTGAGAATAAAGAGGGAGTAATCGTTGCCGAAATGCTCAGACTAGTGTGTGTGAGGGGCACTCAGCATGACAGCATCCTTCTTCATCTTGGGGTGAGAACAGTTGGGGGGTTCTCAAAGTTCAACCGGTAAAATATCGTCACCCACTGGCCAAAAGAGGGAACATCCACCGAGAGAGGGAGAGTCCTCTGGATGTCTCTTCTGTAACAACACGGGCTCTATCTTCATCCTCATAAACCTGGGATACCGCCAGACTATATCTGGACAGTCACTGAGCCCACAAGAGTGCAGTGAAATAGAATAAGATAGAATAGAATAGAATAGAATAGAATCTATCCTCATAGATTTGAGGGAACTTCAGTATTGGATATACACATATTAATATTAATAACAGAATTGTAAAAAAAAAAAAAAAAAAAAGAATTGTAGGAGAGTAATACGACACAATCTACAACAATAACACAGATAGACTGGAATACATACAAATAGAATAGAGTTGATTTTAACATCTGACACCCGAAAGAACAGCAGAACAGAACAGAAAGGGTATGTTGTACACGAAAAGAATAATCTGACAATAGGATAGTATAGAATATATTTTGGTAGATTTGAAGGAATGGCAGTATTGATGTGTATTAATGTATAGTAGTTGTATGTATAGTTATGTATAGAATAGAATAGAATAGATATTAACACTGGAGACAATAAAGAACAGCAGAACTGGACAGAAAACAAGGGTATGCTGTTAAAGAATAACATAATTAGAAAATAATCATCTGACAAAACTAGAATAGAATAGAATAGAATAGAATAGAATAGAATAGAATAGAATGGAATAGAATTCATGTCGATAGATGTGAAGGAACTGCAGTACTGCAGTAGTAAATATACAGTTAATAATGCACATTATATTATAAAAGGCATACTGTAAACGGATAACAGAATTGTAGGAGTGCAATATGACGAAATCAAAACTAAACAAAAATAAGACAAATAGTCCATAATGAAATAGTTTATAACTAAAGTATAAATGTATAGGCCAGTCACAATACAATAGAACATACATGTTGTGAAAAAGCAGCAGAAACTGTAGCGGGTGCTGTTTTCTTTGCACATGCACAATTTGTGGGCTGCTTGGGGAATCAAAGGTCGGTGGTTGGGTTTCACCTTAGTTGTTTTTTATCAGTATTATCTTTTACCACCATTAATTGGTGAGAAGTGCAGTGGAAAGCAGGTGAAGTGGACAAACTAGCCAGTATGTGTTGAATTGTTTGTATCAAACTAATCATGTTTAAATGATCCTTGCCATATGGTGTAAGTTGTGGTCAGTTGTAATGCTTATCAACTTGAAAGGCCCACAGGGACTGGACATCAAATATTTGATCCGTTAAAGAGTTCTTCTGTTATACTGAGCTGCAGTTAGATGGAGCAGTCACTGATGATTTAAGTTTTTAGCTTTTATTTATCTGGTGCGTTCAGGCTTCATTTGAGCACCGGGAGTTTTATTTAGTGTGGCCTGTAACAGTAGTCAAATGAGTAAGTAATTATCAGCTTTAATGTTGATTTTAGGTGGCAAACTGGTTTTACATTTATGGACGTTTTCTATTTTTATAGCTGCAGAAAAATGACAAAACATGCCTGCACGTTTTGATGAAGACCAATAAAACAATCTGTCAATTAGGGCTGCAACTCACAATTAATCTGCCTATTGTTTTCACAATTAATTGAATAATTATTTAGACAATAAAATGTCCCAAAAAAAAAGGGGAAAAATCCTCATGACAATTTCCCAGAGCCAAACGAGATATCTTCAAATTGCTTCTTTTACCAAACCAACAGTCCCAAATCAAAAAATATTTTGTATACTGTCATGAATGTAAAAGAAAAGCAGCAAATCCTCACATTTAAGAGAATGGAACCAGCAAAGGTTTGACATTTTTGCTCGAAAAATGACCAAAACGATTAATTGATTGTTGAGAATATTAGCAATGAATTTTCTTTTGGCTGACTTATCAATCTATCGACCAACCACAGCTGTTCCTTTGATGTCACTGTGGCTGGGGATTCAAATCTTTTGGTTGCTGCTACTTTTCTCGTCCACCGGGAACATGTCAGGGAAGTGTACTGCTTGAATCTGACCACTGGATGGAGCAGGTCTCAAAGAAAAGAAATTGAGTGTTGCAGTCTCACATAAAGCCATGTATTTTAGGCTATAACCCACACTCTTGTATCACTTTACAAGTCAGCCAGCTTTGCTCTTACTGTTTTGAACTCTCTGAAAACATGATTGTGAGTCCATTCAAGTGTGAAGAAGATGTGTTGCTAAATGCAATCTGCAGCTGCTGATAGCCGCAGGATGTTTATAGATTCTGTAATATACACTTGGCAGTTTCTTTGTAACGGTGATTTGTTATACATCTCCTTGGTGACGGCTAAACAATGGAGGTAGGTTCAGACAGGGCTCACACAAAGTGAATTGGTGTGGCACTGACCCAGCTGGCAATCCCCCCTGGTACCATACAACTGGTGAATAGACCTTCATTTATCTTGGCATGGCTGCGTACAAAAAGAGCTTGCATAGAGCCTCTGGATTCTTTCACCCTGGGGGCCAGAAATGGCGTCCCAGAGCACCGAGCTCATGTTTCTGCCTCTCGGTGGCACTCAGATTACATCAAACACTTCACAGCAGTTACTGAGGAGGCTCTTTACTGCAAATCCGCTCACATTATCTGCAGGAAAGCTTTGAATCCTAAATGATTTGGGATTTTGACCTTTGTTTCATTTGATAGTGATCATTATGAGCTGAATTGTAGATTTAAAGAGTTTCTAATTTGTTTCCTCCCTTGCGTCTCTATTAATGTCCCAAAAGGATCAATAAAGAGAAGTCTAAGTCTAAGTCTAATGGTTATGTTATAAATCCTTGAATTGATTTTGGAATTGTAACATTCTAAGATTAAAAGTAGAACACACACAATTTCAAACTATATTTTTTATTACATATTTCTGCCAACGCTTACAGCAACACAAGACCTTGTCAGATGCGACACATTGCACATTACAGTACTATCACCACTGCTTGAGGCAGAGTTGTACTAAAGTTACAGTAGCTCAAACACTCAGTAGAGCACCAAGAATCACTACAACTCACGAGAAGCGGAACAAAAATCTCTCACACAGTTACACTGACACAAACATTGGGACCAACACTATTCAGGAGGAGCTAAAGCATATTTTGAGGGTGAGCTGAGCTGTGGTTGTACTAGGACGTACTGTAGCTTCTCCAACGCCACAGACCACAGACTTGGACCTTATTTCAGCTTCGTTCTCTCCATCTTCTCTCCAGACCGGGCAGGCGACCAAGCGTGGCGTATATGTGTGGGGGTTATTTATTATGAGCAATGAACATACAGAGGCCCAAGGAGCGAGAGCAGCTCAGATGGGGTGCCTGAAGTTCTGGCCGGCGAAACGGGCCTTGTCACCGAGCTCCTCCTCAATCCTGGAAGAGAGGGAGGATAACTTATGATCTAATGATGGTTCTGTGGTGGTTTACACACAACTAATATGTTAAATAGGTTCAGTGTCAAGCTTTTATTTAGCCATGACTCACCTGAGCAGCTGATTGTACTTGGCCAGACGCTCAGATCGGCAAGGAGCACCTGTCTTAATCTGGGAAAAGAATTAAATAACATATAAGACTCAATCAGTTTGGTAAAGGCTTTGAATAGTCAGCTTTAAAAATCTCAACAACATTACTGAAAACATCAATGGACTACAAAATAAGACTGAAAACTACCTGTCCAGTGCAGAGACCGACCACCAGATCAGCAATGAAGGTGTCTTCTGTCTCTCCAGAGCGATGGCTGACCATCACACCCCAGCCGTTGCTCTGGGCCATCTTGCAGCTAAAAGAAAGAGACATACATCCCTCTTAATACATACATATAACAGCTTGCGTAGTGTGACGGCAGCGCTCTGTTGAGGACACTCACGCCTGCAGGGACTCTGTGACGGAGCCGATCTGGTTGACTTTAAGCAGCAGGCAGTTGCAGGCCTTTTCGGCCACACCCTTGGCGATACGTTTAGGGTTGGTGACTGTGAGGTCATCACCCACCACCTGGATGCTGGTGCTGGCTGTGAAATTGGTCCATGCCTCCCAGTCATCCTGGTCAAAGGGGTCCTCAATGGACACCACTGTAAGATAGGAACAAGGTAAGCAGTGTTACAGCCATAAATCAAAGCACTGTTTTCGAATCCAGTGTTTAAAAGTAAGTTTTGACTGAAACCTTAAACCCCCAATGACTGATTTGTGGCCACTTGGGGGCAGTAGAAACAAGCTGCTAAAAGCTCCACTGGGTTCACCAACTGGCTGCTGACTGAGATTTCTCTCCTTCTTCTTCTTCTTCTTGTTTTACGGCAGTTGGCCTACAGCTTAATGGTGCACTACACTGACTGAGGCTGTAGTGTGCAGTGAGTTTTACAGGATTTTCACAGAAAAAAACCCCCAAAAAACCCCCAAAAACTAAAACCAAGCTTATGAGAGGAGTGAGAGAACCAAAACAACGGAAGTTTCTTAACAATATCTATTTATTTCAAGTAGTTTACTTTATTTAATCTATTGGTCTATTGTTAATTCTCCCCTGATCAATGGAGCCATGAGTACTTTAATCACGTTTGTCTATCGACAGTGTTATTCGTTAAATGTGAGTCACGACAGATGCCTCCTCTTATACTTTAAACCAAATCTACCTTTGTGTACAAATAAAGTACCCTAAACCTGAACCTGAAACAACGCATAGTGATGTATCATGCAGACTGCAGGTACACAGATGCAGGATCTACAATTTTAAATTTTCATTTCAAAATATATGTCAGATTAATTTAGTAGACATGTCCCAGTCCAGTCATTTGAGACTGTTCTTTATATTTCGCTTTTTTTTTTTGTTATACTAATTTCATCGCTATAACATCTCAAGCTTTTAATCTTTGAGAGGAGCAATTTGTACGTGGTTTAAGGCTATGAAGAAAATGTGTTTGTTGTTTAAAACCCACCGGGGTAATCTTTGACAAAGCTCCTGTAGAGGTCTGCCAGCTTGTCAGGGGAGATGTAGCGGCTTGGGTCGTCAGGAGACTTGAAGTCCAGGTCGTATTTGCCAGCCTTGTAGAATTCAGAGGCAGCCACATCCATGCCAATAACAATCTTGTCAGTGTAGCCGGCCTTGGCGATGGCATTCTTCAGCAGCTCCAGAGCTGAGAGAATAAACAACATACAATACATCTGTCACTAGATATGAACATAAAACAATCCTTTTCAAAAAATTAGTCACAACTGAAGACTCTGCTCCACTGGGGTATTTGCCATATCAGCACCTTGACCTGATACTGGAGTCAGAGGCTGATGGTTAATGCACTCGGCACCGAGTGGAGACCTTAATTTAGAAACCATGCGTCAGCCCAAGAGTGACATGATAAGTGAAGAACTCCCCTGGGAGGTCTAAGAACGTAATGCTTTCAAGAGACTCCCTATGACTAGTTAAAGGCACACAGTAATAACTTTTAATGAAGCTCTTTTCTCAAAAAAAGTCATTTATTCAGTTGGATCTTTACTCAGCTTGTACTGAAACTTGTAGTGTAGTGTAGTGTTTTCACTCACCTTCCTTGTTCTCCAGGATGTTGGGGGCGAAGCCTCCCTCGTCTCCTACATTGGTGGCGTCCTTGCCGTATTTCTCTTTGATGACATTCTTCAGGTTGTGGTACACCTCAGCACCAATACGCATGGCCTCCTTGAAGCTGCTGGCTCCCACAGGCAGGATCATGAACTCCTGCATGGCGAGCTTGTTGCCTGCATGGGAGCCACCGTTGATGACGTTGAAAGCCTGAAAGGAAGCAGACAGGATCCCCTTTCAGCTTAAAGCAATCACAACTGAATGTAATGGCTCTTTAGATCAAACATGTCTGTCCTACGAGCATTACGAGTCTCTATGAAGCCTGTGACACATGACTTCGGTAACTGCGCTATCATGCTCACAGGGACAGGGAGGATGACTTCAGGGTTGCCAGCGAGGTCAGCAATGTGGCGGTAGAGGGGAACGCCCTTCTCTGCTGCACCAGCCTTGCACACAGCCAGGGAGACACCCAGGATGGCATTAGCACCAAACTTAGCTGAGGGATAGATACAAAAAAAAATATTTAAAGACATTGTGTATATTGAGTGTAATTCTTTGAAGAATCCATTAATGAACCAGTATTGTCTTCTGATATCTGTATTCTTCAGTGAGTATTTTCTGGACAAAAATCCATAATGTATGAATGATTATGAAATAATAAGGTTCTCACTGACTCTTCTGTTGCATAAACACAATGTATAAGTGGTTATTGAAAGAAGAAATTGAAAAGGTAAGATCAAGATTCAATAGTTTTACAATGGCATAGCAGTCAGTGTTGACAAATGTTTTTTAAATGAAAATGTAATTTAATTCTGAGCCTAAAAATGGAAAGTCATATTGAACCATAATTGACTTTCATTGATCGCACTGGTGCGCCTGAGATTTAGAGGCTTGTTTTTAGATAATGGTGATTATTGCAATTTCTTGTTGCATGTGATATTGAAGAAAATTATGTATTTCCACCCTATTTCCCATTTACAATCATTTACATAATGTGTTAAGAAATTAAGTTATAATGTATAACTGGGTGTACATAAAAGGGTAACATGAAGTGCGGTGCACCGGTGCAGCAAGTGTGAAAAGTCTGGAGCCCTGTCTGATATTGTCAAGCCAGTCATAGTACATAAAGTAGCATCTTACACTTGTTGTCTGTGCCATCCATGTCCAGCATCAGCTTGTCAATCTTGGTCTGATCCACAACGCTCAGATCCTGGATTAGACACAACAAGACATTTTATACTGTTCACATGGAAACAAAAGTTGAACGAGGTTTTCATATATTAAAACTCATTAGTTCAGAAGAACACACCCCAGTAATGTTAGAATGATCACAGCATATCATAATAATACCACTGAAGCTCTGCTAATGCATTGTTTTACAGAATATATCTTTTATATTAACCTGAAGGTAAAAAAACAATGACATCAATGTAAAATATGCAGATAAGGAACAAGAAACAACTGCTCAACATGACACATGTTTACACAATGTCTCACCGCTTTGTTTTAAAATCGTAACACTGCCAATGTTACAAATTTTTGTGGAACCATTTTCTATTGAATTTTCAAGATACATGAATTAAGTTTTTTTGCACAGTAATATTAGTCAAACAATAAGTGGTCCTACCTTGGCCACCAGTGCAGGTGCAATTGTTTTATTGATATGCTCAACAGCTTTTGAGACACCTGCAAGGGACAAGCAGACCATGACTAACCCAGACAGGAGAAGTCCATGCAGAGCAGACGAGACAGATGACCACAGAGCACCTCATCCAATCTTATGTATGAGGACATGTAAGTGTTTCTGATGGGGAGACTATTATTTAGCCATTTATGGATGTGCTGTTTACTATTATTTTCTTTTTCGATCTGTGAACATCTGTTAGTGCCTGCCAAGATTAGTTTCTTCATGCTGCGGCACACACCGGTACGTGAAAAGAGGCATCCTGTTATTCCACACTTTATTTACCTGGTTACACAATGCAGGGGCCAAGAATTCATTTATATATTTAACTGCTCTTTTGACTCCTAACAAGAAAGATGGAGGAATTGGAAATTAAGAATGAAGACAAAAGACTGTATAGACGTGTTGTAATGACATGAAAGATAGCTACTAAATAGAGTTGAGATGAGAGTAGAAATCAATGCCTTACCTTTGCCCATGTAGCGTGTTTTGTCATTGTCACGGAGCTCCAGAGCCTCATAGATGCCAGTGGAAGCGCCGCTGGGCACTGCAGCTCTGAAAAGACCTTGGAGACACAGAGGACATTTGGTCACTTCCTAAACTGCTGTTTCATGTCGCAAAGGACTGAACTGAAAAATGTGACCATAACAATCAATATGTATGACTTTAAACTATGTGATTCATACACAGAATTTGTAAACACGAACATGTCTGGGAGTGTTAAGTGCAGGCGAGGCTGATTGATATTCAAGGAGCCACAGCAAGTAAAAGGCAATGGAGCCGACATCCAATCAGCTAAAGGCATTTTCTGCCACAGTAACATACATTATTATTCTGTCCAGCCTCCACAGAGCGGAATAAAGCATGTGTGTGGAGGAAGTTGAACTGGCTGTGCGGCAGAAGGCTGTGATGTAACAACGGAATACAGGCTGCCAACTGAGCATGTGCAGTACATCTGTGGAAGGTTGCCAAGCCACACCCATATGTAAGAGGATGGCCAGTTTGGATTCATTCAAGGAAGAAGTACTTTGGTGGTGAGGAAAAATCTATTGAGTTTGCTTAGTGGACCGGCAGGGATGGTGTGAGTCTGAGGGGATTTAAGGCTTACTGTAGGACTGGAGGACAGAGTTCAGGATTAAAAAATCATCTGCATCAAGACATCACCTGGCTGCTGGCAGCTGCATCCCCCAGCAGCAGCCAGTCTGGTTATATAAACTGAGAAGTCATGCTATCATTTCTTGATTAACAATCTATCTGGTCTAATACAATCCAAATATTCATCAGTATTACAATATCAACGACTCGACAGCGTAAATGCATGATGCACAAGTACATTTAATTAAACATATTTCTATTTTGTGCTAATAACCCCACTAAGCTGAGGATAAAACAGTAACAGTGAGTGTAAATGTCACTCTAGATTACCAGAGCTACTGAAGTGGCATCATTCTGACTACAAGCATAGTATTCCTGTGACCGAGAGGCAGGCTGGTTACGTAACACAGCAAATCACATTACAGTAACTGTATGACAGCTGTGCTCTTGGTGCAGCACACTCGGTTAGGTCTAATTATGCCAAAACAGGCCTGGCTGACATAAAAGGGAATCCTGCACAAAAGAAAAAGGGTGCTATTTACAGTAAACTAGAACTAATGGGGAGACGACCGGGCTGCAGGAGAGAGCAGTCGATTCCCGGCCAATGCATTCTAGGCAATGTAGCCTGTTCCACTCAATTCCATGTCAGTGGTCATTCAGGTTGCTTCATTAACATTCTCAGGACAATTCATGGGGTTGAGCTCTTCCATTGTTTCAGCTCTCAGAGCAGAACAGCTCGTCAAAAGACTTCAATCACAGTCGGGCCATTAGTTAATTGAGTAAACTGATCTCAATATTAGGCAGACGTGTCAAACATCGCAGGGTTTGGATGTTTTATACTCAGCAGCTTCATTATGTAATCTGACATACAGTTAGATTAAGGAAGCAGATTTAATTTACCCGACATCTCTACATTGCAGTCAATATCAAGGATTCCACTCAAGTCATAAGTTTACTACTGTATAAGCTATTGGTGCTCACAAACAGGAACCATTACAGTAACAGAGTGCTGTACAGGCAGTGTGATGTTACAGGAGCTATTTTCACACATTCACCATCTGATCTGATTGACTCTGAGCCTGCAGCTTGCAACAGTGCAGGGCAACAGAGATGCCACACTGTCTTGACTGTCCTAATCCACAACTTGACTAAATTTCACTTGCTAGCTAATGAAACGTGACACAAAAATGTATGAAAATGTACTTCAAATATGATGTTTTAACTTCAGCATTGCACTAACTAATTACATTAGATCATAATTATTTGTTATAATTATGGATACATTCAAATGACCTGTTAAACAATGTATAGATGTTTAAAAAGCACTAAAGTTTGATTTGTAATGACCCTCAGGTGTCGGCTAGCTAGGTGTGCCATCCTTTTCAGTACATAAATTCATATGTTTCAGTCGTACAGTACCTTTCTTGGTGTACAGATCGACCTCCACAGTGGGGTTGCCACGGGAGTCAAAAATCTCGCGAGCGTGGATCTTCAGGATGGACATGGTTCTGGATCTGCAGAGGAAACAACAGAGAAAAATGACATCAGTGCTGTTCAACAGTCTGAGCAGACACCCATTACCCTGCACTGCTACTTACTGAATTAAAGCTACTTCAAGACAAAACAGTGACTCTGCAAAAACCTGACTGCTCAATGACACAGGAGGGACAAAATGTAATCTAATTTATAGCTCGAGAGCAATAAACCATCTAATAGATACATACATATATTAGCTGTGCAGGCCACCTGAACCAACTGGTGTGGGCTGGTCAGGGTGGCAGGGGTATTAGTCACAGAAAGGCGTGGCTTATGCAGCAAAAAATCTATTCAAAGTCCGTTCCGTTTACTTAATATGACAGATTACACACCAGCATTGCAAAATCCTGTCAAAACTGAGCTGAGAGCACTGCTGTTAAACAGTTGAGTAAGAGCTCTTGATAACAGCAGTGACAACTCACTATAAGGAACAATAAGTGAATGACTTGGCACAATGCATGTTTGGCTTCTTTTTGTCTATTGTACTGATATAGGTCAAAGGCCTGAGTAGTGGTCCAATCTCATGAAGCCTTCATTATCTTTCCAAATTCCAGCAGCCGAGGTCAGACAGTCTGCATGCCCACTGCTGCACTATTGATTCTCAACTGTTCTATCTAACTGTCCTGAATCTGCACCAACTCGCTCATCTACCCACTCTGATTGCATGAGTGAACTCAGGGTACAGTCTGAGCTGGAGTACAGCAGAACCAATGGAAAATCCTCTGGCCTTAAAAGTATGTGCGGAAACTTGCCACAGGCTACAGCCAATAGGCAAAATCCCCAAAAGACACCAATATATGGACCATGATCTTTAGTTAAGTGGAAATTTTTACAGTTTAATGGGACTGGGTATTGAACCCCAATACTTTTTTTCTAAATATCCAAATGTGTCTCTGGCACTGAATGTCTGAAACTGTCAAGTTAGTACAGTTTACATTGTATGTCTCAGTGATTATACAATTCTCGTGTAGTTAGTATATGATTAGATCATACATGACATTTACAAAATGGTACTGGAACGGATACCCCAAAAATTCCACTAACCTCTGCTATTCCGATTAAATCATTTACAGAAACCACAACAAAAGTCCAAAAATATAGACGAAAAAATAGGGGGTTAACCAACAATAATCAATTAATCATTTCATTCATTTTTCAAGCAAAAATGCCAAAACTGCCCATGTCCAGGAATTGTGAAGACGCATATCCTCATGCAATCACTCATCTTTTGAGATCAAAGACTAAATACATTTGGGTTTTGGACTGTTGGTTATACAAAAAAGAGCTATTCAAAACAGCTTCAGGCAATTGTGAAGTATTTTTCATTATTTTCTGACTAAATTATCACATTATTTATGGAGAAAGTAACTAATTAATCAATAAAGAAGTTACTGACAGGCACAACCCTAACATATAGACAGGGATTCCTCCTTTTCCTTTTTGTTATTACTGCAGGTCCAGTGTAAACGTGGAGGAGGTAAGATGGCAGCACAAAATGGCACCCACAGATAAATAAATAATCAAGGAGTGACACCTGATATGTGTGTATGCATGTTTGATTGGCTGAGCCCTCAGTTAGGCTACATTAGTTTCTGGCAGCGAGCCATATTTGTGTTAATACATATTAATAATAATTCATGAAAAACACCTTTAAAACTGCAGGAATTCACTCATAATCCACTAACCGAGTGGCTCTGTCAATGTAAAAGTGTCTCCCGGAGGTGTGATAAGTAGAGAAATGAGTGACCATCATAAGAAATGACACAGTGAGTAATCTTGCTCCATACAGTAATTTTCCTACAGCCGCTGGACACACCCCCACGTCTGCTGCAAGCAACTGGTAGCACTCACTGCCTGTGCCAACATGTGCAGCCTGTGACAAAAGCTCACATGCCATCACATCCTCCAAATCAACAAACAAAAGAGACACATATAGTGGGTCTTCATCAAATGGAGAGAACTGCTGCTGAGAGTTGGACTTGCAACCTGACGCCCTTTTTCCTACAGACCCTGCAGCTCTAAATGGAGTGACATCTCGCCAGCTGACGGCCTGGTTTAAAAATAGATGGTGGGCTACAAACTATTCCATCCTGCAAGCCTCTAAAACATCAACTCAAGAAGACAATCAAGCAGAATAAGGCGTTTGGAAAAACAGGAATAAACAATTGAGAACTAACGTTAGCTACCAGGACAAGACTGAGGTTATCGTCGAGGATGTGGAACATCATGTACACATTTATGAAAGAGTAACTCGGTTTATATTAACGCGAGCTACCTTATACTAGCCTATTTTAATCCTTGAAGCTGTTGTCGTCGCCAAACATTTAATTCTAGAAGCAGAAATAACGTAGTAAAAGTTACCTTTACAGCCTAACTGTGTGCAAGGACGGTGCTGTCTCGCTCTCGTGCGGGCAGGCAGGCAGGCGGAGAAGGCGCTCGTGACGCCTCGGGTTGGATGATAAGCGGACGGAACCAGGAAGTAACGCGGCGGCGAGGAAGCTCATTGGCTAGGGATGACTCACGAGGCAGAGTGCGAGGAGAGACGCACGTTCACCATCAGGAGTCAGACCTCGCGTCGTTAATGAAGGCGAAGAGGATGCGGAGTTTTCTTTCACCAGAGATAAACATTACTTTTATTGCATGTAAACACAGAGAGATAGAAAGAGAAATTATGTTTAATTGAGGTGAATTATGGGAAACGTAGGGACTGTCTTCGCGTGAGGATGAGAGAGGCAGTATGCGGAAAGATGACGCAGTGTGAGTACGTGCAGAGTAGCAGGCAGGGATCTCCGATGCAGTGGTTCGTTGTTGGTCACATGACACTTGTGGTCACGTTTTCTGGCTCTGACTCTTCTTTTCCCATCACGATTTTTTTATAAGATTCATAGCACGAAGAGGTGTGTGGGTTTCTTACAGGACCACAGAGCATCGTTGTAGTCCTGTGGGCTGAAATATGTCCAGACGTCTGCAGCAAAACTGGCTGACAGATGAATTGAAGCGTTGTTTCACCAGCATATCCAAAGGGGTATTTTGTTCAGCACATTGGACCAATGGGAGCGTTAAAGGTGCTATAAAGTAGGAGTTTTTAAAATGTTTTGTCCTTGATATCAGTTATTATTATCAATAATCAATGAATTATCCATGCATTATGTGCACCCTTCCCTTTTACAGACTGATAGCGTAGAACTGCTGGAAATTTGCACCATTATGTTCTTTAAAGAATGGCTGCACTCATTCACGTGGAGATTGCAGTGTTGAATCACAGCATGAGTGAGTAGTGGGTTTCCCCCCCGCACATCTGACGTCTCATCGTCTCTCAAGACGTATTGATCCCACGCAGCTGCGCAGTGCAGTGAGTGCAGCATCCACTGACAGCAGAGCAGATCAGGGCTGCTGCTGCTGCTGCTGATGGAGCTTCAGTGTGATGACAGCCTGCTGCAGTGACCTTGAGACTCTGCCCCTTGTTAAACACAACTGCGCCATCTGCTGGACAGATGCTCTCAGTAAAATGTCACTGCAACAAGTGCCTCCAGCGGACATGTCCAAGTTTGGAAGGAGGTAATCATCAACATAAGGAGAGAGGAATTTATAGACTCAGTCATGACCAGCTACCGAAAACAACCTTCTGTAGTATGTTGTAGTGTTTACACCCCAGATCAAGAATGTTCTTTTTAACAGTACATGTTTTTTTTTTCTGAGAAAGCTGGTGTTATAAATTATAATAAACTTCATGTAGCCTACTTTATTCATGTGGTCAGCATTTTTGTGATGAAACTATGGTTTAAAGACAGCGGTGAATGGAGTATTGAAATAAACTAAGTAAGAGTGGTGATACCGAATTTGGACAGTAGCCTAATTATTCCTTAGTTAATTAAAGCACAGAAAAAAATTCAAATCTACATAGAAAAAGTATCAAAAGTAAAAGTGTTCATGCAGAGGTCTACCTGCCAGTGTTAGTCTATATTATTACATTATCACATATGATTATTATTAATAAATGAGCAGTAAACTTGGTATAGGTAGAGTTAATTTTGCTGCTATTAATTCATATATTATGAACTGACAATATATTTAGTATATCAAATTTTAATCTGCGAGTTTACTGGTAATTCCAGTCATCAGATAAAAGTTGTACAATAAGGACAATATTTTCTTCTGAATTTTTAAATATAAAGTTGCAGAAAGTAAAAAAAGAAGAAGCTCAGCTTGTATTTATGTGCAGTACTTGAGTGAATACTTATTCTTCACCTTATGAGAAAACATCTGAGGCACTCGAGTATAATGATTAAAACGCCTTTATTGGTACATGGCTAGTCTAATAAAAACATGCCAACTCGTTTCAGCCTAAAAGGCCTTCGTCAGGGCAAGGGCAAAGTTTTTGTCAGTCAGCTCTGCTCATTGTTAAATGGGTGATCAGAGACAGCTGCTCAGTGTGAGCAGGGAGGCGGTCACATGATCAGCATGACCTGCTAATGACAGAAAAAAGTCAAAGATATGGCAGACTCTGTACAACACCACACAATTAAACATCATTAATTCAACATAATCAAACATAATCAACATAATCAAAAATATTATATATATTCATGTAATAGATATTGAGCTTAGTAGAAGATTGAGGAATTATTTATTTCTCTCTCTAAGGACCTGTCTGAGAGACAACAGAACTATCACTTCCAAGAGGAAACAATTACAGAAAGGGAGAGAAATCCAGTTCGCCATTCAAACCTGGGAAATATGTAGCTTTCAATGTATAAATCCAAAAAGACTCTCTTTGCAGAAGAGCCTGTCTCCACCCCTGATTGAGTTTTCAATATGCTCTATACCTGATATCTTTAAAGAATTACAACTGCCATGATTTACATCTTTATAATGAACAGCCATGGGATATTGGGGATTGCCAGTTCTTATTGCATACTTATGCTCAGCCAATCTTGCCTTCAATTTACGCTTTGTTCTCCTAATATAAAAATGACCACATGGACATTCAAGTCTGTAAACAACGTATGAGGTATTGCGATTGATAAATGAATTTATATCAAACTTAAGACCAGATGTAACGTCAGTAAAGTAATTGGCATTTATCATATTATTGCAGTGATTACAGTGTCCACACTTGTAGTTGCCTTTTCTGGTGGAGAGCCAGGTTTTTCGTTGTATAGGGGGGAGATGACTTTTAACAAGTTTATCATTTAGGGTTGGAGCTCTTCTAAAGTTGATGGTTGGAGCATCTGGGATAGCTTCTCTAAGAGTACTATCACTTTTCAATATGTCCCAATTTCTTTTGACAATTTGTTTGATTTTATTTGCTTTGAATTTTTACTTATTCTTCACCATTGAATACTGAACTAAACAATTAGTTAACTGACAGAAAATGAGTAAATGACAGTTTGATTTGGGTCTTTTTTTCGGGGCCTTCCAGTTTGTTTCCTTTGTTCTATGTAACTTGATAATGGGCCCCAGTAGCTCAGTTGCAAAAGCGTGCGACCAATGTACAGAGGCCCTCTCCCCGATCCCACCTCCCATCATCGCCCAAAGCCTTCCTGGCAATAAAACCATGAAAAAGGCCAAAAAATACATAAAAAACATATTGACAATGGCAATAATAGCTTCTTGATTATGGGTAAGTTGCACTCCAAGACAACAGATCTCTTTCACAACAGAAATTTTGACTTATCTTAAAAAAAGGAAAACCTCAAGTGTTTTTAATAACTTTTACAATGGTGCTTTCTCTTTCAGTGAGTCATAACAGTGTGACAGTGAGCCTGCATCACCAGTACCAGGAACCTGAAGCAGTTAAAAGGAATTCAGCGGTCATTAGTTTCTTTTGCGCATTTCCTCCGTGAACATGTCAACATGTCCTCACCCCTGGTGCGTCCTGCTCTGTACAGGCCATCTATGGAGAGAGGATTTTGTGGAAATCTGCGCTCTTATCAAGCAGCTTTGCAGTGATGGAGTGATGGAGTTTGAATCTCACGTAGCTGCACATTCTTTTCCCTCGCCTCACATCTTGTTTGAGAAGGAAACCACATAAAGTATATACTTACAGCATATCCAGTAGAATATGAAAATAAAGCTCAGTTAATCTAGCACTAGTCAAAGAAGAGATTACTGGGTACCACTTTCTAATAATGATTGCAGAGGTTCATAAGTAATTCAGAAATCCTGTATAAATCATTACACGCCTTCATAGGAACAATTGGATTGAATCTGGATTGCAAGATTGTGAGGAATCACTCTTGCTGGTGTTTAAACTCCCTCAGCATGATGTTCATCAGAAAGATTACTCCACTCGACCTTCAGGAAGACAGCTGCAGAACATCTGGACCAAAACAAAATTATTAACAACTTATCTACAGCTGCAGGCTTGATGGATCGTCTTCATCACTGACTTGTTTACATTTGAAGCAGCAGGATTGCTGGTTTATTAGTAAGACAGCCCCACAGGTGCCCTTCGCTGGGCCAGTGGTTAAAATCTCAATGTCAAAGGTTCAATTCCTCACCGGGGAACTGTTGTTGCATGATGTCCCCCTGTTTTCTTCCCATGTTTCCTGTCTCTGTCTCCTGGCTGTCAAAGAAGATACCCAATATGCCACAAAACAATAATTATCACTGACATTGAAGTTGATGACTTATTAGAGAGTGAGAAATTCATGACACCTATCATAAACGACTTTGTTTGGTTTTGTTATGGCAGAATTGATGGTGTATATAACGTTGAGGCTGAATGACCTTTTTGTCATGAATCTAAAATTGTTCTCAATAATGTTTCATAACTATCAATATCTATAAAGAATTAGTAAATGTTTTATTAACCATTATTAAAGTCATCAGTCAGCTTGTTCACCATTTCCGTTCAGTCATTTAAATGAGATTTTAAAGGTAAAGTTTGACATTCCCCCTGAAATATACTGCATGTTGTCAGTCCATTTAAAAAAATCTTCCCATAACTGAAGCATCAGCCGTCTTTGATGTTACATTAAAATGTCACGTAGTCTGCATGGCGCTGGTGAGACGCCACACCAGAGCGAAGCCTCGCTCTGCTGCATATTTTTGAGAAAGTGACTAAATATCCATCTGTGACCTCTGGCTCCAACACATACCCGGACAAAATCTATGTGAAAGTTAAATACACGGCTGCTTTAAGATCATTCACGTCAGCCTGCACCCTTATTCTACAGAGAATTCATACAGTTTGGTCTTATGAAAATGTCACTGCCGCTGACGGGCAGCTCACAACGTCAGAGGTTTGGAGCTTCAGTGACTCAGACTGTGGTTGCACTGGGCAGCTTCCAGCTGTGTACTGTGCAGCTGTGCAAATCAGTTGTTCCTGGAAAGAGTCTTTGTCCCTGACAGACCCTGGTTAAAGTACAAGTAAATGAAGACGTAAGACCCGTCAATTCGTATTCATTCATTTTTCACACAGCTATTTGGTTCCAAGTAACACAACTTCCCCAGTTAGATGAGTTCGCTTTTTTTGCAAGGTTGGTTAATTCGTGGAAGGGTCGCTTCTTATCATCACCACAGAAAGACGAGAAATTGCATTGTTAATTGTTTATCACTTTATCACAGCGCCATAGATAGAGACATATCACACACAGTTTTGGCTGCATCATGAAAGCCACGTGACTGTCGTGCACAAAAACGACACAACCTGTTTTTGTTATATTCAAATGCATTTCTTTGCATCCTCCTAACTCAAGGAACTTTCTGGTGCCAGTGCAGAGAAAGAAACATGAGAAACCTCATGCATAAACATAATACATCATTTTTCTGTCATTTTTAAAAGCTCAACAGATACTCCAGTCCATTAGTACCTCATGTTTTGAAGTGTTGACCGGAAACCACTACAACATTTTTGGTAAGAACACAGTGAGACAATGTTGACTACTAGGTATTTTAAGCAATGCAAAGTTACAGTTCCTCCTCTCTTTCCATTAGTGTCAGTTACGAGTGGATTCTACACACAGAAATGAAAAACTGATTCAAGATTGCAAAATACAAATGAATTGCAAAGGTGTAGAAACACAAATCAGCTGTTACATCCAGTACAGTACAATACATTTTGCATAAATCTACATAAATATCTTCAAGGCACAAGGTTAATTTATTTTTACATTAGTAGGGTTTTAAAAAATCAAAACTAGTTATTTCAAGCTACATTCATATAAACAAAACAAATCATACCAAGATGTAGGGAAGATTAAACAAACACAGAGGCGAGATAGAGAGGTAGGCTTCAGATGGAATCACTACCGATGCAGTTCATCTGTGTCAGAGCACCAGAGAATTAAAAAAAAAGAATAAGAAAAAAATGTTGAACAGTTCATTTAACACAAACACTTTATTCGACCTGAACTGGAAACAGAGGCAGAATGTAAAATGTACAGGCTGTAAATAAAGAAAATGTGGTGCAATGTCAGAATTAATGACACCTGATGTTAACTTAGAAAGATAATAACAATAAAACAAACGTACTACAATGTAAAAAAAAAACACACAAAAAACAAATGTTGCACTTGAAGAAAGTTAGGGGTCATGGGTGTGTGAAGTGTGCAGACCACAAAGTAAAAACAGAATTCACCGCTGATGGCGAGAGATACTGAGATGTTGCAGACGAAGGAAGTGGTGCACCAACAGTGAAGTTGGAAGCAAACACGTTGTTGAAATAATGTATCTCTTCTCCATCACTTGTGTGTTTGCATGTGTGAATGCAATTGTTTAAACAGTGTGGTGTCCATGTGTGTATAAATGCAAATGAATATTTCTGGTATAACCCCAAGTTTTTTACAGTTCTGAAAGGTTTTTTTGTTTTATATCGTTGGTTATGTTTGATGTTTTCTGCCATATTTATCTATTCAACAGCCCATCAAGCCCAACTTTTCATCCCAATTCCCTGTTGAGCAGATCAAACTGTAAACAGTTACTTATCCTCATGTTTGTCGGAAGCTACTGTACATCCAAAATCGGGAGACATATGGTTTGAATCAGCCTGTTAACTATATTACCATCACAAATCATTGAAACTAGCTTATTAAGTAGGCTGTGGGGCTTTTTCCCAACATAGAGCAGGAAGAAATTGGAAAACGAATTCTCATCGGGATCATGAATGCAAGAGGACACTGTAGAGGCCAGGTTGTATCTCATACTTAAGCACTTGTAGCCAAGAAACAACCTTGTTCAACTAACTCTGTAATGACAGTGGTTTGTTTTGCTTATTTGTTAGACAGTTTAACAGGCGTCTGTATACAGTCTGCAGCTGAATCATATATGTCACGCTCTCCATATGTAGCCTTTAAATTGCTAGGCTTGTTCTTGGCTGGTACAATTGCATCATTAAAGTCCCCCAAACCCTTAAAAACTATGATTGTCCACAAGGCAAAGATAAACCTGGTGATTTACTGTGGAAGAAGACAGCTCCGCTTCATTTATAAGTGCTGGTGTATGCAAGCTGAGTGCCGAGGGGCCTCAAATCTGTGGCTTCTTAATGATGTCAGACTTAGGGCTCGTAGACAACACTCTTCTGGCACTTCATCCGTAAAGGTCAGTTCTGTTTTCTCCACCTGGGCTTGTTTAAAGCAGCATTTTTTTTTTTCGGTGTTGATAGCCAAACACAACAACAACTGGTATTAATCAAGCGAAGGCTGCAGAGAAGATGTAATTCAAGTCCTGAGAGGAAGGCTGTGAGGGGAACAATGAGACTCTTAAATCAAGGTGAATCCTTTGATCACCTCCTGATTCAATCAGTTCTAAAGGTAATTCTAAAAGGTAATTGTTTACTATGTTCTTGCCACACTGCTGGGATGTCAACTGTGTCTGTGAACTTGGGCTTAGTGGATCTTCCGGTTCCAAATCGGATAGCCGCTACATTGAACTTTTCCGTGCCGTATCACTTTTTGAGGGCAGAGGAATGCAGCATTAGATGATGTCAAGAAGTGGCGTGGGAACATGGAAGTTGTTGTCATTGTTAAAGTTGCAATGTGTATGGATTGACCACCTGTTGAGACAAAACACATGGCGGCCAGCAGACTGATACCGCTAACCGCTAACTACTGTCTAGAACTATTACATTCTCTAACTAAAGCACGTACATATTGCACAGCTGCAGATGAAAATCTATTTCTCATGCTGAGATGTTGATGGGCGAGGTAATGTGATACAGTTTTATTCGTGGGGGGGTTTAGTCATTTTCACTGACGTAAGTGATGATTCACTCTCTTTATGCTAAGCTGAGGTAACCAGACGGAAATGAAAGTGGTATCTCGTCCAATTCTTGGCAGGAAAGTGACTCAAAATATTTCCCAAAGTGTTGAACTAATCCTTTAAAATTCCTATCAAGATGTAGTTCTTCCCATAAAGCACTCATTTCACTTTCCCTTCTATGCGTTTCTCTGGAGTTAATCTGCACGCTCACTTCAAACACCCTAGAGCTGAACAGTTGGCATTTAAGGCTCAGGTGGACATGTTGCGACTGGCGTGCATGAACAGGTGATACATGTCATGGTATCCGAGTATTTACGATCATTCGCTCTCATGTCTTTTTATTCGCTGGTGTGTGTTTTTATCAGACACCATCTGGGTTTTTTCAGAGTGACTTTGCAGCTTTACCAACAAAGAGTGGCATAAGCGTGCATGTACTGAGGTTTCCTGTGAAGAACGATAGACTGATCTGTTAAACTTTCCAGATGAAAAATAGGTCAGGCAGCAGCGGCTTGTTCTTAGCAAGTGAAGTTGAAATAATGTTAGATACTGAGTCATGACTGTAATCCTGCACAGAAAGGCAACAATCTATAAGTTTTTGTCTTTAACCCCTCGTCATTATCTATGTTATTCCAAAGTCAAATATGAAACTCTAAAGATACATTTTTTTGATTTATTTCTGGTGTCCACCTGATGTGATTGGCTGCAGCCTGTTTAAATATCACAGTGGAGAGTCAGATAGTGGGGGAGAGCTGCTCACTGTGGGGCTGCTGGGAAGCTGCTGGGCGTTTTCATCAGAGGTTTCAACACCTCCCTTCACTCGGAGTTTAAATGTGGAGAGAAAATCTCTGTGAGGTGTCAGTGTCCTGCGTGAAGGAACTGAGAGAGAGACGCGGCGATGGAGTTTTTCTCTGCGTTTGTGTCCGCTGTTTTGGTCTGTGTTGTCAGTGCTGGGATTCCTCATGATGGAATACACTGGACATACACCGGTAGGCTCTTTTTGATTGATCTGATTGAAGAACTATGGATAAACCTTTATTCATAATTTGTGCCAGAATAGGATTTGAAGCGTCTTTTTTTCATGCGTAAAACGTGCGTCACGGTCTTACCAGTGCACATTTGCGCAACAAGCTGCACACTCACAGTTTTTTTTCTCAAGTTGCGTCAGTATTGTCACGCTATTAATAAAGTTATTCGACATTCATCCGAGGAATTTGGCAGCTAGTTTGTCCTTGGTGGAGCGCGCTGCGTTTGCCAAATACCTCGGCAAACACTCAGGCCACACTTGGCCTGAGTGTGGTTCCACCTGGAGCTGGACAGAGAAACTAATGCGTGTAGTGGATCATGATATGGGAGTGATTATTAGTACTATACGTAAACACATATCAGCTGCCACAGTATCCAGTTGTGCAAGTCCTGTGCGTGCCAGTACAGCCAACAACATGTGGCTCCGAAAACAAACGGGACAAGTGGGTGATTTTTATAATGTGTCAGTGGTTTTTCAGTCCTTGATCTTCTTTCCGCAGAGGGAGCTTTGGACCAGATGCACTGGCCGACCAAGTACCCCGCATGTGGCGGCAAGAAGCAGTCCCCGATTGACATCCAGCGGCGCAGCGTGAGGCACAACCCGGACATGTTGCAGCTGGAGCTGACTGGTTATGATGCTCAGAGAGGGAATTTCCTCATGTCCAACAACGGGCACTCCGGTAAGAGAAGCCAGCTGGGAGAAAGTGTGTAAATTACTCAGGCAGGCTTATTCACTCACTGCTGAGGCATCACTAGATTCCGGGGCTTCAGCCACATTTTATGTGACGCTGACAATTTCATTGCATCCAAATCCATTACAACATCAAGTCTGCACAATTTCCCCAGAGCAATGTTGTTGCATGATATTGATCTGATATGAAAAGTAAAGCACTGCATTTGCTTCTCATCAGTGATTCTGATTTCATATGCTCACGACCTAAAACAAGTTTCAATAGTCTGCTATTTGTTATTTTGCATATAGAAATAAACTGGAAACCAATGGCAAAAGAGGAACCTGCAGCTATTTGTTTTGAACAAATACAACTTTAATATCTATGTTTATGTTTCCACCAGTTCAAATTGACCTGCCCCCCTCTATGGTGATCACCCAGGGACTCCCAGGAAAATACACAGCTGTCCAGATGCACCTGCACTGGGGCGGCTGGGACCTGGAGGCCAGCGGAGCAGAGCACACCATCGACGGCATCCGCTACATGGCAGAGGTTTGGCTCGAACAAGACTGACTTTAACAAATTCAACATTGATGTTAGCCTTGAGAAAGCAAGACAGGGTGGAAAACTAACTGTGCCACGCAAACATCCTCTTTACACAAAAGCCTTTGCGGCGGTTAGATGCTTTGGCAAACGAATGTTTCAGAACTGCTTTTGTAGATCACGCTGCCTCGGTTCACTCCCACAGTGTAGAACAGTGAATTATCATGAGAGATCGAAGTATGTCGGGCTGGGATTGCATCATGGGGAAACTGATCCTCGCCCTTCTTCTTTCTTCAGTTTCATACCCGCCTACATGTAAATGTATTTGACAGAGGCCCTTCTTTTCTTCTGATTATTTGCCTGATAGTGTTCTATAATGTCTGATGATCCACCTCTTTTCCATTTGAATTTGGCACCTAACCTGTATTTCCACCTTGTTTTCCAGCTCCATGTTGTCCATTACAACTCCGACAAGTACAAGAGCTTCACTGAAGCCAGAGATAAACCAGACGGGCTGGCAGTGCTCGCCTTTTTCTATGATGTACGTAAGCCACACACACTATTGTTCACTGTCCTCTATGTTCTCCTTTTTCTCGCCACCAGGTTGTCCGAGATCGACACAGGTTGCCAACCCCATTTCTGATACATGACCATCAATGCTGCAATAGGAAGTTAACCAAAAAATAGTCTTTGTTGTGAAATTATCCAATGCCCCTTTGAATTGTTTGATATTTTGTTCCTTGGTCAACCTGTTGAGTTGAAAGGCTCCATTGAGAGCTCATTTAAATGAAGACATAATGAGTGAGTGCTTGTTTCCAGAGTAATGCTCTGGATCTCAGGCAGTCAGTCTGGCTCTTAGCTGGGAGAGGTCATTGCTGCAGCAACACCACTGCTGGCATTCATCGCAGCAGCAGTACACTCAGTACATAGTGGCTGAGAGTTAGTAGACAAACTCATTAAGTAGCAACTGATTTGTGGCCGTAGCGGTTTAAAGGTAAACTATGCAGGATTTGTCAATGTACAATGTTCTCAATCATCACTTATGACCCACCAGTAGTATGTAGCAGTTTATGTGTCCTCAGACAACCAGCCTTGTGCATTTTTCTTCTTATTTCTTTTTTTTTGTTTTTTGCTGTGTTCGGGAAGTTTCTGGGCTTCAACCTCTGGGTAATGGTGTCTGGCCCTCAGCCAGTAACAGTCATGACTCTATAAAACCTGACCAGGTTACATTGCTGTCTCCGTCTCTCTCCTCTGCTCTCGGTCTGGCATAAGAGCTGCGGGTCTGTGTGACTGAGAGCGGGGCTGAGCTACATCTACACACACACACACACACACACACACACACACACACACACACACACACACACACACACACAGAGCAGAGAGGGAAGGCAGGGGGCAGAGTGGAGCCTGCACTTCAGCTGCAACTACCTGGAAACAATAAGAAAATATTAGTTTGAGTTTATTTCTCATATTCACTCACACATTACATTTGGGTCTTATTTTTGTAGTCATGGCCACTGGCCGTCAGTCCTTTCTTCTGTTTCGACTGACCCTTTGAGCTTAAATTTTGACTTTGGTTTACTTTCAGGATGGACATTTTGAGAACACCTACTACAGTGATTTCATCTCAAACCTGGACAAAATCAAGTATGCAGGTGAGTAGCAGCACAAAAAGATGAGCCGTCCTTGAGTTTTGTGTTTGAGCCGAACATGACTGAGTTTTCTTTGATCCTCACAGGTCAGTCCATGAACATATCGAACATCGATGTGCGCTCCATGCTCCCCGAGAACCTCAACCATTTCTTCAGATACCAGGGCTCCCTCACCACTCCGCCCTGCTACGAGAGCATCCTCTGGACTGTGTTCGATACACCCATCACTCTCTCACACAACCAGGTACTCAGACAGGACGGCCTGTATTTGTCATGTTAAAGCTGTTATTTATGGACTGTGACTGTCACCGTTTTAAGGAAACCAGCTTATTTAGATTATCATGTGGTTTCTCTTCTTGTCTGTTGTGCTCAGATCAGGAAACTGGAGGGCACTCTGATGGACATTGACAACAAGACCCTGTGGAACGACTACCGCATTGCCCAGCCGCTCAACGACCGGGTGGTGGAGTCTTCTTTCCTGCCACGCCTTGGGAAAGGAAGTATGTAACTTGTTGTGACATTGTGATTACACAACGGGGCAATATATTATTCCTCAGAACTGAGCCGGGGCATGACCAAGCCCTGAGTCTAATCCTTTTTTTCTTTTTTTTATATTCACCTTTTTTCAGCTTTTTGTCGGCAGGATGAAATAGAGTCCAGGCTCCTGAAGATCGAGGGTCTCATAACATCTCTTGGAAAGCACATTCATTCAGGTGCGTGAGCTCTTAATCATAGACTCTGATAGAAATTACTGGATGTGAAATTAAAGTGCCTATAATTACTCTCTTTCTTAATTATTGCCTGAAGGTGGACAACGCAACTCAAGGCCGACCAAATATGGTGAGTCCTTTGATTACAGCTATGACTGTGATTGCTAGCTGGACAGTCTAGATAGACTGATTCTATTTTCCTTTTCCTCCTAGAATCTCGTGGCCTGTTTCCGCTGGTGCTTGACTTCCAGGACAAAAATTCCGGTAGTTATGCCGTGGCCCACCCCAGCCATCCCATGGACCTGATTTCCTTCACCGTCTGCATGCACGTCCTGCCTCAAATGGATGATGTCGGCACTGTCGTCTCCTACTCGAGCAATGGCAATGACAATGAGCTGATGATCTCCATCAGGAGAGATGCAAGAGAGGTGGACCTCTGGATCGGCAACGAGTTCGTCAACCTGCCGCACAACTTCAGGTCCCACGACTGGGCCAACTACTGCATCACCTGGTCGTCCAGCACCGGGGGCGCCGAGCTGTGGATCAATGGCATGGTGGGGGAGCAGCGGTACCTGAAGAGCGGTTACACTATCAGCCCTGGGGGAGTGTTCATTGTGGGCAGAGACCAGGATGGGTATCTGGGGATCACTAACGAGAACGCCTTTGTAGGGAAGATGACTGATCTCAACCTGTGGGACTATCCCCTGACCACGGCAGATATCCGTGACCAGATGTCATGTGAGAGGAACAGCACCACGGTGGGAAATGTGTTCAGCTGGGGGACCACCAAACTGAGTCTGTATGGAGGCGTGCAGCTGGACAATCAGTACAGATGCTCCTGAAGACGCTTGGCTGCTTCTGTTAGCACAAGCTTTAAAATGTCACTGATGATGGAGGGGATTTTAAATGTGTTTGGCATGTGTAATGAAGAATAAAATGTCTTTCAGGGCACCTGTGAGTCAATATTTAATGCGAACTGCATCTTAATGCTTCCGACATGTATTTTATTCATATATTTGCATCATAAATAAAGGTTTACAAGGGACTTGACTCGACTTGATTCAAGCACATCACAGGCTGCAAACATCACGTTTCACAGTACATTTAAGCAGCAATAAATTACACAAAGATCAATAGTAGCCACAAACAGACAATACAAAAAGAGATTCTTTGTATAATAAAAAAAAGAGGCTAAATTAAAACCTTTCCAATCTATTTCAATATCCCCCAGAGCGGAGACTTCCTCTCCTCTGAATGCTCCCATTTGTGTTCAGAAGGACGTGACCCTCAGTGCATCCTCCAGGCTCTCTTTGGTCTCTTTCAATGGCAGATCTCCATCACCCAGTTTGAGCTCCACTTTGTTCCTCTTGGCGAACATCTGGCAGATCTCAAGGAAGGTTTTGCTCTTGGTCTCTGGGACCACCAGCCAGATGTAGATCAGCGTGACCAGGCAGATGACAGAAAAGATGATGAAACTGTAGGAGCCCAGACCTGCCTGGAGGGAGACGAGGGAGAGGAAATGTGATCAGTGTGTCCTCAAGAGGAATTGTTGTAAATATGTCAGAAACAGTTGGTTGGGTTCAAACAGCAGAGAGGGTGACGGGAAGTGTGATTTGCATGCTACCCTTTTTGGAAAGCTCTTCTTTTAGTTCCTGTTACTCAAACAAATTCCTCCCTTGTTTGCTTTTTTGGTTTGTAGATTATGACTTGAGAGGAAGTAAACATGAGTCAAGCAAAATGTTTACATATATTAAGATTACAACACCAGGTCCTGAGCAATGCCTCCTCTGATGGAAGAAATATGAGTTGGGAATAAACGATTCTTAAAGATCCCCCCCAAGAATCTTTGAAGACATGGAAATGCCCTGCTGGGAGTAAGACTTTATGTCTGATGTGGTTTAAAAAGTATAATTACTCTTTTAAATTTTAATTCAAAATTCAAAAATCACAATTAATTTCTATGTTGCTCACTCCTCCTTCTGCGGATGGCTGTGAAAGCAGCCTTGAGTGTATACAGTCTGCACATATATCATTCTGCTCATTGTAGGTCAAACAGTCAAGTGAAACATCAATAAGCAAAACACATTTTTGAGTGCAGTGGGAACTGAGCACTTGAAAATAACTCTCGATCTTTGTAATGTGTAGATTTTAGAATTGCTTGTTGAGTTTAAGTTTAAATCATATGCTGTTTAAGTAAGATTAGTTTGCCTGAAGGCTATGAAAAGTGTTTCTAGTTTGGTAATGAAAATTACCTTTTTTGAATTGACCATTTAGTATTTTCTATTTACTTCAGAAGTAGTTAGCCATGTTTGAAAATGTGCTCAGAGATAGAAGGAAGCATTGATACCACTCTCATGTCTGTCTATTAGATATGAAGCTACAGTCAGTAGCGGTTTGGCTTGGCTTAGCACACCAACTTGAAAATTAGGCAAACGGGACACAAAATTGCTTCAGAGACACAAAAGTATCACAAAGAGATGCAACATTTCTGTCTCTTTGTGGTACCTATGTATGTCTTTGTGATAATGATGTTGTATCATGTTGTGAGTTTAATGTCTGATGAGGGTTAATGTCCAAAATGTTGCATCTTCAATCAGCTTAGTGCTGCCAGAGATGAGAAATCCCCTTGCCTCGCCTTGAATTAAATATTTGTCTGTAAAGCGGAAAACTCAAGCAAAGTGATTCAAAATATAAAATTATCAGATCGTACTCAGGATGGGACTTGACGTTGATGTTTATGCTTCAAAACATCTGTAACTAATTACAATTCAAAATAATAAACTTTTGTTTACCCCAATGTAAGAGTTCTTGGAAATTGTGTAACTGACCTCTAGGAAGGGGAAGATGAGGCCAACAGTGAAGTTGGAGAGCCAGTGGACGGAGCCTGCGACCATAAAGGCGGCAGGCCTGGCCGACTGCATGAACATCTCAGTGGTCACCACATAAGGAATGGGACCTAGAGAGATCCCACAGATGTGGTCAACCACAACCAAAACACTGGAGACACATCATCAGTCTTGAGGGTCACAGTCAGGATGCTCATGTCTCAGATTTACAACATATATCATTACATGTCTGCTCACATCCAAACAACACTTCAGCTAATGGAGCACCCTGTTGTAATCAGTGTGTGTGTGTGTAAATAACCACTGGCGGGGGCAGACTCACTGGGTCCTATGGCATGCCCTATGACGTAGATGATGACGCAGGCGATGCTGACGTAGGGCATCCAAGACACGCTCTCCTGTCAACACAAACAGAAGCTGTTGTTATCATTAACCGGTCACACTGATGCTTTTCTTCACTTTTTTCCCTTTAAATCGTGCCTTTGCTCTGATGCCTCTCTGACGGTGTTGGATGCAGGTGAGATTACAGGGTTAAATGGGGGCAGCGCTGTCTTTGTGGTTCCGTCTAATGGCCGGTGTTTCTCATGCGTTTGTGAGTCTGTGTTTACGTCTCGAAGTTCTCATGACCCCGGTGAATAGACATGTCAAATCAGCCTTTTATTTTTCCAGACCAAGGACAACGACAAACAAACAAACTTTTGTAGGGGGACTACCACAGAAGTGGCTTTGAGTACACTGTAAATTAACTTTACAGTAAAAAGTCAGGAAATCCATTACCTCAGAATTGCCAAGTAAAGTAGACTAAAGTAGGTTAAATTCAAGTTGTACAAGCTCAAAGTTTAACACCTAAAATTATTAGTCTACTTTACTTGATCATTTTGAGATGGTGGGTTCACCTTGTCAGATTATACAGTACTTTTCCAAGTGGTTATATATCTGTCTGTCTGTCTGTCTGTCTGTGGAGATATTTTGCTATCCCATTTCTGTCATGTCTGGGGCCATGTTATAAGTTTTGTCCCCCTTGCCTTGTGTTTCACCTCTCCTCTCGTTCCAGATCTCCCTCCTCTGCGTGTGTGGTTTTGGCTTTCTCCCTGATTATCTGTCTCCGCCCTGATCACCTTCACCTGGTGCTTGTGTGTATATATAGTCCCTGTGTTCCCCCTGTCCGTTGCCAGTTTGTCTTCTTGTGTCCGTGCAGAAACGTCCCAGCTATTGTTCCATATCGTCTTCTAGTGTTTCCTGGTTTCGACTACTGCCTGTGTTTCTTCGACTTCGCCTCTGCCTGATCCCTGCCTGGATTGTTTGCTCCCGCTGATTGATCATCTGTGTACCGACCTCCTGCCTCTGCCTGCTCCTTGTCTGATGTGTTTGCCTCCTCTGACTGACTTCACGTGTACCGAACCTATTTCCAAGTAAAGATTGTTGCCGTACCTAACTCTTGAGTCTCGTCGTGCATTTGAGTCCAAACTACTGTTGTGGTTTCTCTGGTCGTGAT
>OMLP01001309.1:0-14376 GCA_900302685.1 Spondyliosoma cantharus
GGGGAGAGGGGGATGGTGCACTGTAAAAATGTAGGTCAAGCTCATTCCTTCATTTTGGCTCTTACACATGTGACAAGGAGAACGCTCAAGAACCGTGTGGCACTATTGTGCACGAATTCAAGTCAAGGAAACCAAAAAGAGCTTTGATGCACAAACCTCAGCAACCATTTGTTTCTTCTCTGTGCTACCAGATACTGTACATGAAGAACTAAAATGGACAAGTGCTGAAAATTTGATAGAATCTCAAGAGGTACAATCTCAAGTCATTTCCAGATTTTACAATAAAAATACTTCTATTTTGCATTTCTTTAGAACGTCATTATATTGTGTTCATTACAAATGATACCAGCTTAACAATCTGAGTGCAAAATCTATGAAAAAATATTTTAATGACAGCATGCACTCAACCTGGAATGGACTCACAAGTTAATGTAAAACCTGATGACTCATGCTATCCCAGCATGATTTGGCTGTTTTGTAAAAACCTTCTTGTGATGTCTATATCAGAAACCTTTAGTCTTGCTTGATCTTCAGAAAATGTTGTGAAAATGCCCAAGTACATCCCAGCATTTTGACAGAACTACTTGAAGACCAAAGAAGATCAAGGAGTCCTGACTGCCATGGACTGTCCCTCCATAGTCACCTGACCTCAACCCCATTCAACATTTATGGGGGCACTTAAAGATGGAGAAAGCCAAGCACTCTGTGACACCACAAGAAGCTTTGTGGAACACTGTCAAATCATGTTGGATAACATGAGTCAGCAGGTTTTACACTAATTGGGGCATCCATGCCAGCTCGAGCATTACATTCGAAACAAAAGCAAACTAGATGTATTTTAACTACTGCTAATTTAAGAATATGACTCGCCTAAAATTTTGCCTCTACAGAGAAATCTGTTGCCCGAAAAACTAGAAGCCTCTCTGTCTACAAGAAGTGACAAAAGAAGAAAAGGCCAGCACAACCATCATACTGCAGGTAGAGCTGGTCTTTACCTGTTTGTTTGGGTGAGAGCTGTCGTAGCCGAGCACCAGGTTGGATCTTCTGCTGTGGAGCAGCAGGTCTGTTGGCTTGAAGGGCAGGGAGAAACCCTGGACACTCTTACAGAAGTCAAAGGTGTTCCACAGGTAGTTGTGGGTGGAGTCTACAAACAGGTACTGAAGAAGAAGAAAATACAGACTTTAGCACAACATCAAAATGTAACACTTTATCTCGATGCATTTTAAAACATTAATATATTGTAATTTCAAAGCATTTTGGCTTTAGTCTCTCTTTTAAATTTGAGTCTTCTATATTCAGTGCTCCAGAAATACATGTATTCCCCAGCCCAATTACAAAGTTTGATTATGTAACTGTACTTTGCTAATCCCACTTTTCTCAGCTCACTTTGATGTGCAGTGTCACTGTATTCCCAATAATGACTCAATTCTGTGTAAGCAGGGCAGAAAAAACAAGTCATTGAAGCAAATGTTTCTCAGGTTTCTTCAGTGATATCCGAGTGCAGTGTTGCGGTGGAATGTCGAGGTTCCAGATCACTAATGTACAGTCGTGCTTCGCTAATTCAGTCCCACTTGGAACAGTGGCAGTGTTCAGAAGAATGCAGTATACTGAATAATAACTTAATCCAGGTGCTCTGGATTGTGCTGGAATGTTCAATTTCCTCAATTAAAAAATATATTTCATATCAGCGCTCTGTAAAAATATGTGCAGCTGTCTAAACCTCAATGGATATTTTTTGCTTTTTAATGCAGTATTTTTATTGAGGATTGGTCGATTTCTACCTAGCATTACAGTTCCCCCAAAACTCAAATTGAAAATATTTTTGTAAGCCATTTACCGTAGCTGCTAAACTAAAAGATGAAATAGGTACACAAGCTTGACCACATGCCAAGGGTGTAAATAACATGCTTTCCGAATCAATCTGGGATCTCAGCATCTCTGGAGATTTTGATTAAACCAGATCTCAAAACAAGTCTCCAGCTACCTCAGTTGTTTAGGAGAATGCTGCAAAGCTGTTTTATTCTGCTCCGGAAATGTATTGTGAACTACGAAACTTCACTTGACTTTCCATCAGCACTGAGTGCTGGAATTGACCTGGGCTCTGTCATCAACCCTCGCTACAAAGTGCACAATAATTCTGCTACAAAAGTCTGATAAGTTTTGAAACTATTGCACAACTGGATGCATTTCACATCACATTTCTTGGCTCTGATTCTCTTGACTGATCCAAAGCATCTGTTAGATTAGATTATAGAAGTTAGACTATCACTGATCTGAAAACGTGCTGGCATCTGCGTACAGCTAGTTTCATACTCATTCAAAGCATAGGAATCACTTTCAGACAGCAGAAGAATGTAGTCTGGATCATCTTCCAACACAGCTAAAGGATTGCTAAGGTTTCATAACCTCGGACTCTCCTCAAACCAAGTTGAACAATACAATACTATACGATACATGCCAGCGTACAGTGAAGGAGGGTGCAAAATGTAATTTTTCTCCACTGGCTACATGGCTAGTGAATGTTCAAATTTTACTAACCACTAAAGGTCTAACAGTACATTTTTGGGCTGGTGAGTGAAACAAATCTTGCAAACGTCTGGCCGGAGGCTGGTAATAATGTTGCATCCTGCAGTGAAGCTTTGTTCAGCTGATTATGGGGCTGTTGGTTCTTTCTGATATCATGGAGACACACAGAAGAGATCCTGCTCTTTTCCTCAGCCTAACCTATATTTGTCCAGTACTATCGCTTCATCTCTGTCTCCTTCCCGTTATCCAAAGGCCCCCTTCTTCGCTGTACTCCATCTGGTACTGAACTCACCTGAGCCAGAAGAAATGACCCCTTGACACGCTGTCAGCCTTGAGAATCATCCTCCTGTATACATCCTCTACAAGCAGGGACGCTGCTTTCATGTTCACTGCTGTGTTTACTGCTTTTCTGGTACACAGCAACCAATTGGTAAAACATGAAATCCTTTATGCAATGATGATACAGCAATGGAATGAATCACTTCATTATCATTATCATTAATTGGGTATTAGACTTTCTTTTATTGTCATCCGAATTTCACTCACAGTGCAATGGGAACGAAATTTCATTTCAAATGGCTCAGAATGAGGTACATTTAAAAGAGATGAGGCCACCTTTATCCTTATAATTATCTTGGCCATTCGAACAGTTATCCTCTCTCTGGCTTTTGGTTCAAGCATACACTAACCTTTACAACACTCTCAGTGAGAATGTTTCCATTTCTATTGATCAACCTTGTATGTCTCAAGAACTTAGTTGGAGTTCAAGTAGTCCACCCATACTATGATTCCCCCACTGAATTCATTTCTAGTAGCAGGAGGTAAGCTTCTGAGATATGATCATCTCTATTCATAAAGAAGGTGGTCAGGGTTTATTGCATATTTTTGCTTGACTGGTCTGGGACCTCATTATTAGATTGAATGGGGTCTTGATTTGGACTCCTTTATTATTTTCACTAGCTAATTAATGCTAGCTATTGGGACTATTGATCATACACTAAAGATCATAACATTTTTATTAATGTGTAGGCTTTACTGGAACTGAACTAGGTTTCATCTTCAGCTCCGATGATGTGTGGTGTGCCAAAAGGATCTATTTTTGGTCCATTTTCTTTTCCCTATTTATACTTCCAATAGGAAACATTTTTAGTCATTTTAATGGGGTCTGGTATCACCGTTTTCAGAAAGGCGCACGACCAAAAGTGTATGTCAGAGCAAACCAAATCCAGGAAGTACACACACCTCCAAAGACGTTTGGCAGATATCCAAGAAAGATTTTTGATGAGGAAGAGATTGCAGAAGAGGAGGTAATATAACAGTCACAACCCTTCAGATTAAACAGTACCAAGGAGCATAATCACTAACATCACAGTAAAATGGAAAAAGTGTGAAACACTTTTGAGACGATTCCGAGAGTTTGTCCAAGACATCTTTTTGCTTAGTTACGGAGTCAGAGACATTTCCAAGAACCCAGTGGGATTCAAACAATACTTTTCCATTCAGGACACATTTGATTTTCCCCTCAACCCCAATGTACACTACTGTACCTGCTGTCAGATACATGCTATAGATAGCTGTTAATTTCATACACCTCAACTGTACATTTCACCTAAACTTCATAACCTCCTCTTGAGCAGTGCACTTCCTTATTGCCCAAGAGCTGTTAGCTTTTAAAAAAAAAAAAACATGTGACCATATTCCACACCTGAGTCTGTAAGAAGTACTGACTGTGACTCACCCTCCTGTTGTCTGCAGGGCTGTGGTAGAACTGGGAGATGACCTGCTTGCTGCCGTCCTTGGCCTTGACCCCTGAAAGCTGAAACTTTTCTGAGACGAGTGTGAAAGTGGTTCCGTAGTCATAGGAAACATAGACCTGGAGACATAAGAGATTAGGGATTAACAAGTAACAATTTTCATTTCGAAATGTGCTTCTATTGTAAGTACATGATTAGCTGTGTCTTGAAAAGCTTAGCGAACTCCATCGGTTAACTTTAACAGCTACAAAACATTTTTACTATAATTGGTCAACCATGAAACCTGGCATAATCATCTCTTGTTTAACAGACCACAAATACAGGCCTGTGGTTTGAGTCGTAGAAAATAATCACAATTTTTAAATCCCCCTCATGGGAAGGATAAGCAGTTATAGACAATGAATGGATTCAAAGAAACAACAGGTTTGCCAACCCAATAAGCCCTAATGTAGATTTTCGTCCATTATTTGGTCTGGAGAAAAAGTACTCTGAGATACGAGATATCACTCCTTACCAAACTGAAATCATTCCATTAATCTGTAATTAATTAACTGGCTTAGGTATCCCCTCGACTACATCCATCAGGACACAATTAAACATTTAAAAATGTCTTTTCTTGGAAAGAACATCTGGCTCCCGATTAATGGATGTCTAGGTGAGATAAGGTATAATATACAAATATAAATCTTAAGTTTATAGTGCAATGAGAACTAACTAACTAACAAGCATTATGCTCTAACCATTCAATGGTTTGGCTGTTACTACGCCCAAAATCTGGTATATTGTAGTTGTTGTCTATCTCTTACAGGATGGATGATATGGTTTGATTACTTATTTTATTGATCACTATTGGTCAAACATTGGGCTTTTATATGTATATGTATTTTATATGTCTGGAAAATACAGATATTGTGATATATTTTTTCCTCAGACAAAATACAGTTTCAAGAAGGGATGTAAAAAACTAATTTATCATGATATTTAAAAAAAAAACAAAGAAAAAGAAAAGAAAATATAAAAAAAAAGACTTGAACAATGTCCTTTATGTGTACGGTATTTATTAATTGTATAAAAGCTATTTTTACTTTTTACTTGAGGTCTGTCTGCTTTTCTTCTATAGTAAAATAAAAGTAGTCTGCTATGACCTACGCATGTATAAAAAGTAGCTATGAATTGTCCTTAGCAATGAATGACTTTGTACAATTACAATACAGCAGTGAGCAGAAATCCCTCTGTTTGTACAGCGGGACAACCAGGGCACCCAGGGGTTGTGACAATGGAGGACATCCAAGAGCAGACCCTCTGCCACGGGTTCCACTGACCTCCCTCTCTCTTGTCCAGCAGATGACCAGAGCCACAACAATCTCTGTCAGTGTCACTGACAGGATTTTATTTCCTAACTGTATGTTCATTGCTTGTCAGGTGTTTATGGGTTGATGTTGTGTTTTTCTGATGGTTGGTTTGTTAAAATGAACAGCTAGCAGTGGAGCTAATATAGTGTATTGCGAGCCGCAGTGTTTCTTGGCTCGTAAGGTGAAGCAGACAGGACGGGTGGCAGCGTCAGCCTGCCCTGCGAACAGCCAGAATGCCTGCCCACCTAATGAGGATAATGTCACTGGGAAAATGGCTGAAGAGGTCGGGTGTAACTACAGCTCAAACATCGCTGAAAATAGACATCTATGCACACACACATCTTCTGCTGCTCTGCTGATTTATGGAGGCCATTTAGTAATTATTGAAAATGGAGGCCATGAAGAATATGTGAGGTTATGTGAGGTTACACCCATCAAAGGTCATGGGTGAGATAGTTTGGGCTTCCTATCTCTCTTATGCATGGTTGAGTTGAGGTGTACTTACAGAGCTGGTTTTGGGCCCGGTGGCTCCTGCACTGTCCCGGGCCAAGGCTACGATGACATTGCTCTTCTCTCCAGCCCAGTGGACCACCATCTGGTTGTGAGAGTCGTTCAGGTTGGCCTGCAGGAAAAAAAACAGGTTGGACTCAAGTTGCGACTCATGAAAGAGGCAAGTAGACACAGAATATCTTTTGAGACGAAGTTTGGACCAATGTAAAAGCCAAATACTGGGTTGTAATACTGATTTGGATAAAATAAAACCCCTTTAAGCTAGCACACTGGTCTAGACTAGCAAAACCAGAAACTCAAAAGCAGACTTCAGAGTAATGCAAGCTAAAATCCAACCCATCTATAGAGATATTGGGCCACTGCAGAGCAACAGAAAAACACAAAATAAAAATGGAATGTTATGACTGTGAATATGTTTCACACTGAGGAAGAGGCACAGGTCATAAATCAGCTGATCTGCTGACAATACAAGAAGAGATGAAGACATCTCATCAGCTCAACATCAGCTCATGTATGACTTATGTGTTCACAGTAAAACCACAAACCATAAAGCTTGGAAATCTGTAATGATAAAGACTCTAGCAGACACGTGATCAAACTCATTTCACTTCTTTCAATTTTGAAGTTAGAGACGGACTGACTTTCTTTTTTTAATTGCTCAAGTGTCAAACTAAACCAATGCACAGGGATAAAGAACAACGGCACTCAAGGAACTGAACCACCCTTCCAAGCTTCATGACAGCTCCTCGAGGTATGCAAACAAACCAGGCTGTGACCTGACACAACCTCATGTTGTAGAACCAGTCAGAGCAGTTCCAAAAGCGTGCAGTTTCATGTCTGTACAATCAGGCTTTCGAAACATTTCTTTTTTGTTTTTGTTTTTCTGATTGCCAAAAACTCCAGCAAAAAGACAAAAAACAACAATGTTTTATTCTGGGTTCAGACTATATGATTAGAGCCAGACCGGACAGATGTAAGATATAAGCGATGGGCATCACGGTCGATCGTTTTATCCTCTGTAGTGTATCATAGTGGATAGCGCTCCAAAATTAGCACCATCTACTACAAACCCAAATGCTGGCAAAATATGCATGTGGCTGGTAATGTTGCTTCATTCCCCAACCAACAAAACAATGGTAATATATTGGATTGCTGCTAAAATTTGGACATTCACTAGCCATTTTGCCAGTGGACAAGAACAGGTCCTTTTCATGGCATCTGACATCACATCTGGTATGCCTTACGATGCCCAGATGGAAAGACCAACATGTTCAGATTTATTTTGCCTCCACAACTTGTTCCAAAGTTTGAACAATAGGACTACAGAACACTATTCTGTCCCAAGTTGTAATACGGAGAAACAAAGAGGAATGATGTTGTTGGTGCCGCAGGGTGGCATTGTGAAACAAAGGAATGGTCACTTTTCTGTTTTTAGAATTATCCAAACAGTTTAATACGAACTAAATTACGGTAGGCATTTGGTGTATGTTTACATTGTTGTTGTTCTCAGAAGCTGATCTCACCTCCTTCCCAATGGCATCACGTACATCATGGAAGTCGGTAAGCTTTGATCGGTCAAGGACCAACATGTATTCTGTCATGTTATTCAGCAGAGTCACAGTATTTATGACTCTATTTTCACCTAATCTGACACAGCGACCATTTTAACAGCAAAAGATATTGTACAGTCCGAACCGCCCATCTCTCAATACTTCTCTAGCCTCTCTGCGTCACCCAAGACCAAGCTCATTCATGCTACCGAAGTTGCTAACTTTTAGCAAAGAGTCAGACAAAAAACGCTGGAAACTACTTTTCATTGAACAGATGGAAATAGTGCGTTTGCTAGGGACTATTTTCCAGGATGCCTGTGGATGAACATACATTTGCTGCCCTGGTGAATTTGTGCAGCAGCAGGCCAGTGTGTGTTCGACTGAGTCAGAGCAAACTACAGTGTGTGTTCAGGGTAATGAAGGAACACCCTGTGCAGCAGTGTGGCTCATTGATGTGTTTCATAGTTTTTGGACAACAATGGAGCTGTACGGCAGAGAGAAACGAGCTACAAAGACTGCATTTGTTAGAAGGATCAATTCGTTGTCTTTTTATGAGATTAGACGTAAAACACACAACATAGACAGACTTTTCCTTTTAACCATATAAACACCTTTGGGATAAAGGTCTAAGAGTGTGGGCATATGTTTAGGTTCAGCATGTCTGATTCCATGAACAGGGTGGGTGATGTAATGACCTGCTGCATCACATACTAATTCCATTGTCAGTGCTCCTCCCATAGGGCACCTAGATCAATGAAAAGAAATAGGCTATTTCATCTTTTTCATTGTCACTGCCTCACCATCAGTGCTGCTTTCCTTCCCTTATCTTTTATTGATGCTTCTGTGAGGGGGCAGGCCTCTGAAAGGGCTCTTTTTTTCCCTTCAAAGGCTTTTTCTGCACTTTCCCAGTGGCTCACACCGTGGAATAAACAACAAATACACTTGTTGCCCCTGTCAGCTGTGAGCAGACACAACCCCGCGACCCACTTCTGATTTGTAACGTCAACTCACACAACAATGATGTGGATGACAGTGCTAAAACGCTGGCATTGCGACAGCACGATGAAACGGAGCCTGATAAAATATTCAGCCCAAAACATTTTAGCAGTTAAGAACAGACACCGGCAGTGCAGTGTTGCAGGGCCCCTTATGTTGTTAACATCAAGGTTTGAATTCCACATTCTGCAGCAACACTCAACAACAATACAAGGAGGGATACACCGGAGATAAAGCGGAGACGCCAATATCACCACCCACAGAGGCTTCAAAAATCTATAAAGCAATGCACCACCAACACATATTGTCTTTTAGTTAGGGGGATGGGTAAGTCCAGATATTTATCACAAAATAGCATAAGACATAAGAGATTGATGTACAAGAGATACTTCCTTTTGCATGACACTGTAGTCATTGCTGGACAACAGCAAAGCCAACATCCTGCAGGACTAGACTGTGTGTCGCCAACAAGACACCAGTTTAACCTTTTACTCAAGTAACTTCCAACAAAGGGGCGAGTATGAGCAGCTGTCATGATGCCAGCCTCCCTGATACACAACTTGTTTTTCCATCAACTTGCTTTAGTCATCAGCCTCCTGCTCCTCCTTCTCTCCATCTTCCTCAGACTGCCTCCCCCAGGGCCGCCTCAGTGGAACCAGGGCTGTCTCGGGGTGTTTCAGCAGTAAATCTCTGCATTTTAGGCCTCATTGGCTGCGGTGCAAGCGGGCCAAAAGGGTGCCAGCGGCTCCACGGACTGACGCAGCTGAATCTAGAGAACGGTGATGACTGTGAGACAGAAACTATTTGCCAGGTTGCAGCAAATTGCAGCATTAGAGTTAACGCTGCAAGGGACAATACGGATATTATCAGTGCCCTGATCGTAGGTGGTGGATCAAAATGGAGGCAGCACCACTAAACACGGGCTATCGTCACCATAATGAGAAGCATTTGCAAACCATAACAGCTCCCTGTTATCTTCTTATGCAACACAGCACCTTTGTTATAAGTTCCATATACTGCTATAAGCCTGCAGAGCATAGACTTTCTGTTTGGCTCATAATTTAAGCCTCACAGCTCTCCTTCAGGGTCAACTGATGGACCTTCCTCACACAAACACACAAGGCTACACCAGAGCTGTACAAACATGTTCATGTCATGGATGCCCAGACAGTTGCCTGTCAGACCAACAGCAGCCTTTTTCCTTAAATTCTGATCAAAGGACCTCCACTTGAAACTTGAAAATTGCAGGCTCAACTGCAGGTGAGCTACTGGCAAACAGTAACAGAAAGCTTCTACATCTAAGAGATTCAATTCTGAACAGCAACACTTAAGTACCCTTTTTTTTTTTGTTGGTTTCCTGGGAATCTCTTGTGGATGTGTACGTATCTTGAATCCTGCACACAAATGGTGGATTCCTCAACTGACAATAAGAACTACGACATTGGAAATACCAAATATACCGAAATACCAATATACCATTTTGCCAATACTGGCCAATCACAGACATAATCAGTATCAGCATGTACTATGTATATGTTGTCCGATATGCACCAACAAGAAAACCCTGTCCTCCTAAGAGACTGTAATGCAGAAAGAGATGCTTGGTATAAATTTGAATTAATAAATTCCTAGTGAAGTGCTCTGATGACAATTAAGTTGATTGCTGGAACTGTAAAATATTCTACATATCTTTGTCACAAGTGTTTGATAACAACATTTGAGATTTGCAAAATATATTTTCCAACATCAATTCATTATGGTATTGATATAAACATGCAATTTGCCTACACTGCAAACTCCTACTGTGAGCAGGAAGCCCAAACAAATTCTACAGATGTGGTGTGTGTGTTTTAGTCAGTCAAAGGTTGATTATATCAGTGTTACCACGTTCAGTGAGCAATATGCTCTCTACATAGAAACACTGTATCCTCTGCAAACCTTCAGCAACATTGCTTCACTCTTGTAACCAGAAGCAGAAGTAACATAGTAATAATCTGGAAAGAGACAACTCTGAAGGATGAAGGGCATAGGATGAGGCAGCTGTGTCAGAGCCAGATGTTTGTCTGAAAATAATACGCACCTCCAGCTAACAAGAACTCAGTATTGGTCGTGGTATAATTCCTATTTAGCATATTGCACATGTGTTGTTTTCTCTCTCCTTCTCCGCTCACACGCTGCATTGCAACATGGCGGATAGTCCAGAGGTGGCTCTATAAGTGGCAGAGAGGTGTTCCTTATCTGCTCCTGTACATCAATCTCTGTGACAGCGGAGAGAGGGGGTGGAGTAAAGCGCATCGAAGACAGCCAACAAGGCTACTGCACTGCCACGGTTTCTGTGTTATCTCTCACACTCACATACATAATGCATTTCTGTCTGTCTCATCGTGTGCACACCCTTCATACCTGACAGAGCTGACAGGACTCTGTAAACCCTGTAAACGAGTCAGGAAGTGCACAGGAGAAGGGATTTCACTCTTTTTGTGATGGGTCACTCTTCAACCAGAACTTGAGAGCTGACGGACTGCAACAGTGAGTTTATCGCCATCTTAATAGTTCCCCACTCCCCTCTGTGGTGGGGGAGGCGAGATTAATATCTGCACCGCCACATCCTGCTCACATATTAAATAGAACACATACAACTACCTGGCAATAGCCCAAAGTTACAACAATTGGTACATATACACGAGAATCAAATAATAGTTGAGAAATAAGACCAAAACAAATGTTTTTTGATAAACTGGTAGATGAGTTCTTGGGACTGAAACATGTATGTATTGATCAATTAGTCAAAAAATGTATCCAAAGCATGAAGCAGGGACAAATTCCAAACCAATGTTTCACTGATTATTTGTCTTTAATAAATTTGAGTTAATGGTGTTACAAATTCTGGACCAAGAGGCATCTGATCTGGATGGATTAGTGCCAAAAGTGCATTTCAGAGATTGATTTGTAAATGCATTCACGCTACTTCACTGAGTAAGCATTAAAATCCAATAACAATGTCAGACTCACAATGAAGAGTTTAAAAGGGTCAAAACTTTCATTACAATGGAGTGCATCGCATAGAGCTGGGAATCACCACGGGTTTCCTAATTCTATACAAATTCCAAGCTGATCGGTTCCATATTGACTCAGTAACCATACCGCTTTTGCTTAGAACTCTGAGAGAACCGATGTTGTAAACCATTTCTGAAAAGGTGGAAACTGATTCAAAGTGCTCACTAGTTAACCAGCACTGTAGCATGTCTGCCAAGATGCTAAGAAGAGCAATCCTCCCAAGACAAGTGTGCAGTGGTAGATGACCAGACCCTCAAATTAGAAATCTCTTTTCTGGTTAATGATTACGATTTCTTTAAAAAAAAGACAGAAGACATCTCACTAACAACACACAGCTTTAGTCAAAAAATAACTAATTAAGTTGAACTTAAAAGCGATTAATAGAGGTGCCAGGCTACGCAGGAGCAGCTGAAGCAAGTGCAGGTAACGAGGACCTCATTAGCAAGAGAGCCTCTGATGAGCTCCTGGGCTCTGCTAATGGTTTTTCTCTGCTGCATTAGCTTTAAATAGGACTGAACATTGGTGTGAACGGGTTTGTATCCGTCAAGTCAGCAAAAGAAAGCTTTTGCTCTGCCACGACACCTCTATGCACACAGAACTCACATTACACATAGAGCTGATGAAACTCAGGGAAACGAACACAAAAAACACAATGCATCTAGCTTGTTTAGGGTCATTAGCTCACTTTTTTCTTGCATTTAAGAAACTGTGGTGAAGAACTGTAGCTGGCAAACCAACAACTAACACCCTACCCAGCAACAAAATAAATAAATAAAAAAAAATAAAACTCACACTAGTCAGCAGCTTGCTAACCGTCAAATAGGGCAAACAACATCAGAGAACTTGTGACAACCAAGGCTGACTGTTGCACCAAATCACGCCACCTATGCCAAAATGCTGCACTTGAACAGAGCACAAAAAAAAAAACACAGACAAAAACTTGGAGCTTGTACGTTCTGCGCCTCCATGAGAGGAAATACCTCTCCATACCAAGCAATCATAAAACATATCTTTATCTTCTTATCTTTAAAATCAGGTGCCAAAAATACAAAAGTGTTTTCACTCACTTCAAATGGCATTGTGTTGTCCCTACATGCTTACATGTGTATTTGTGTCACATCCCGAGCAGTCTAGCGAGGCTTTTCCTTTCACTAGCAAGCCATTACACGGAACTGGCTGCATTCCTTATTTGTGCTCAGATCCAAATAAAAAGCCTCTGGTCTTGTCTAGCTGCAGGGTTTCCTACTGGCTGTCTGACAACAGTTGAAAGGCCTTATTAATGTATATTGATTATTTGGGGTGAAACCAATGCCATTTAGACATTTTCAACTGCAGTGTTTCATATTCACAAAGCATATTCATTACCATTAGAAAGTGTTCGCAAAAGCATGACCAGGCGTAGATGTGACGCAGCCTCTCTGCGTTAGTCATCCAGACCAGACAAGTGCAGGTCAGACAGGTCTCATCAGAGGATTAACAGTGGAAGTGAAAGTTACACCACCGACACAGTTAAACAAACTGAAGAAAATGCTGCTAACCCAATCTATTACAATAAGCTAGAAACTAATTCCCTCAGTAGGTGTTGGCACATGAACAGTCAGTGTGATATTTCCCATCATCCATCTGGAAGGCTAGCTCAGTGTGTTGGAGTTATTCCACAACAGGGCTCGTTTCAAGTCTTTGCATCTCCCAGCCTTAAAATATATATTTTTTTTCTTCCACAAAGAAAAAATATCTACCAGGAAAATGTGATCCTTTCACGTGTTGTCAGGCAGCTTCCGCTGTCTTTACGTGTGGAACAAAAATTAAAAGATTTTTGGGCTACCATCACAAAAATGACACTTGCAGCCAAGGTTTCACAGCAGAAACAGAAACCACTATTTTGCTATCTGCTGCATTCCTCTCTTTTCTTCCCACCCTTCTGGCACTTTGATATCCCATTGGTAGCGTGGAGGAGTTGGGCTCTGTGTCTGGTACTACCAAGGAGCGGAACGGAGCAACAATACGCTTGGGCATTTAGCCTACACTCCCCCCCCCCTCCTCCACCCTCTCCTCAGCTCTGAGCTTTCCATTTTTCAACTGTGGGGGGTGGGGGCATCGTGGCCAGGGGAGCATCGACGGCAGAGCCAGTCTCAAACAATGACATCATCTCTGCAGGACTGGCAGGCAATGAGGGCTCGCTGCACGCTCTCCAGTTTGCATGTGTAAGTTAGCTTGTGCTGTTATCTAGCAGCGTATTTCTGGCAACAGGGAGGAAGCACAATTGAGCCACTGTGCTCCCAATGTGACAGTGGGACATCCCCGTTTGGGTTCTTTTCAGGTTAGCCTTCACTAAAGGAAGTTGTTGACAAATTGAGACAACAAAAAATACTTTAGGATAAGATGAAGCAGGCAAGTGGAGATGAATTTGTGGAGATGAAACTGAATGTTTACAAGGCTCTAATAATGCAAGGCTGGTTACTGTGTGGAATGGAGGCCCTTGATAGAAAATAATTATTATATTGAAGGCTGAATGACAAGTGGGCTGAAGCTGTTCCAAACCAAGAAAGCTCTGCTTGAAACATCTTGACAGCAGCTGCACAAACTCAACCAGAGAAAAACTAATGAAGATGTTTTCATACTGAAGCTAAG